>JAPYZC010009066.1:0-10677 GCA_030522665.1 Ichneumoninae sp. A BG-2022a
TCGCTGCGCGCTGACTTCGCATAAGTTCGACAACAATAAGAGAAAATTGCAAGTATTTGTTGATGGTGTAAAAATCTGAAAAAAATCATGTATACTAAAGGTACCGAGAAGATTCATTTTGCATAATAATAGTTGCATAATAATAGAGCCGACGAGAGGAAGAAATAAAAACGGATCGCTTAAGCGCGACCTCACTTTCGCCAGCGTCATTTTTTTTCTTCGCTTCCGCACAAAACTTTTGAAAAAAAAAAAATTAAACAAAGATTCAAGAAAATCTCGATTTAATTTTTCTTTTTTTTTTTACATGAGTAATTTTGTTCGTGAGAAAGCAAAAAAATACTTTCTTTAAACATGTATATAGTGTAATATACGGCGAGCCAACGAGAGGCCGAAAAAAAGCATCTGTAAGCTCGAACTCTTGCTCGCCCGCGCTACTTTTTCATTTCGCTTCCGTACAATTCCGTACATTACTCCACGAGGTCGAAGAACGTTTTTCTAAAAAGTGTGAGTTTGCAGCACGAGCCGAATGCGAGTGCTGTAATCACACGAGTTAGAAAAAGTTGTTGTATTGTATTGTATCGGATTTATTGGGTCCTGGGATTTCTCCCCTGAGGATCTAAGCAGTACAAGCTACACATTGCAGTTTACATAAAATAGGGTAAAATAAGATAGGGAAGGCAAAAAAAAGCAGTAAATTACATAAAGTAAAGTAGATAGGCGCTTGAGGTGAGAGCGATACAAGGATAGCGGTAAAATTGATTATTAAAAATGATTAAAAACCAACGAATAAAGAATTATAAATAGTTACAATTAATAATTAGAATAGCTAGGTTTCGCACGAGGGATGTACGAAATTTTTCATCACAAGGTGCGAAAATTGCAGTTTTACGCACCGAGTGATGAAAAATTCTTTTTAATAATAGTAATTTATTATGCTAGTGCGATAAAAGTTTTTCTGACGCGTGTGAAACGACGATTCAAAAAAATTACTCCACTCTATTAGAGAGCAAAGACGGCTTAAAAGGTTACATTACTGCGGGCGAACTTTTACTTCACGAGGTGTAGAAATGGGGGTTTGTGCGAAGCGTGCGTAAAACTGACATTTTCGCACCGAGTGCAATAAAGTCATTAAACGACGGTTCAAAAAAATTACTCTACTCTATTAGACAGCAAAGACGACTTAAAAGGTTACATTGCTGCTAGCGAACTTTTACTTTACGAGGTGTATAAATGGGGGTTTGTGCGAAGCGTGCGTAAAACTGACATTTTCGCACCGAGTGTAACAAAGTCATTAAACGACGATTCAAAAAAATTACTCTACTCTATTATACAGCAACGACGGCTTAAAAGGTTACATTACTGCTGGCGAACTTTTACTTCACGAGGTGTAGAAATGGGGGTTTTGTGCGAAGCGTGCGTAAAACTGACATTTTCGCACCGAGTGTAATAAAGTCATTAAACGACGAATCAAAAAAATTACTCTACTATTCTCTCTCTATTACAGAGCAAAATTACTCTATTACAGAGCAAAGACGGCTTAAAAGGTTATATTGCTGCTGGCGATTAATGGTTTCCGTAAACATGTACCACATACCGCAATTTATAGCAAGCCAACGGGAGGAAGAAATAAAAAAGGATCGTTTAACCTCGGCCTCTCCTTCGCCCTCGCTACTTTTTCGGTCCGCTTCCGCACAATGTCATTGTTATAGCTTATTCCTTCTCTGTTTCTTCTCTGTACTCTCGACCGTGTCTGGATGGACGTTGGCCACACATACACGCTGGCTGCACGTGTGCACGCGCTCGAGCAGTTCAGCCTCTCAGCACTCGTGCATAGGCGGCGACGAGGAGGGCGGCGCGGGCAGCACTGACGGAAAAGTGGCCACTTACAAGGTCGGCATGCTCGGTGCATCGGGGGTTGGAAAAACCGCTCTCACGGCTCAATTCACCACCAGCGAGTACATCTGCGCTTACGACGCCTCCCTCGGTGAGTTCTCGTTAAACTCCATTATACAAAAAATAAGCCTCCCTTTGCGAGACGCAGAAAGTGGACTAAAGCCATTTACTCTCCTTTATTCTATTCAACAAACCCTCTTTATTTTAAAAAATTAGTCTTATTTTTTTAAATTTAGTCCTATTTTTTAAAATTTAGTCTTATTTTTTAAAATTTAGTCTTATTTTTATTTACAAAAATACCCCCTCAAAGTTATTAAGGGGAGGTCCCGCTTTACAAGGCCCAAAAACTTGTCTTTTTCCCTCCTAAAAAATTCCTGAAAAACGCTTTTTTAGGCCTTGTAAAGCAGGACCCCGTTAATTAATACATTTGTTGGTTAAAAATCACTTAATTAACTACAATTTTAATAACTTCATCAGAATTTTTATTGACTAATTTAAATTTATTAACCACCCGATGTACGCGTCCTTGCGCTCTCGGAAACAAAAACAAATCTTGCGTAATAGTTCCCCGTTCTCGACCGAACGACATTCGAATATATTTCACGAAGGCCCAACGTAAAATCAAATGCGTTCGACACGTGTACTGCAGAGGTTTGTACAGCGTCCTAGCTCGTCGCCATACTGCGAAATAGCGTTAGCCTTTATGGCGGCACACAAAGGGATCAAGTATGCACAATACAGCGGAATATCCGATACCATTCTCCGCGTTATTCCATACACTGCGAAGCTCACCGTACAATATCCCATGCGCAATATAGTATGCTCCGCTGCGGTTCGAAGAATTCATAACTCATTCTGTTTTTCATTACTCAAATGCATTTTCGAAACAATTGGAAACAAGACTATTAATCCATTTTCATTATCATCATCATAATTATTATTAATATTATTATCATTATTCATTATATTCAGGTGCTTGAAACGCTGGAACTGTATTAAAATTTTTCTACGCATATTTGAGCTTATTTGAAAATGTATATTACTAGCAAGCATCCTAAAAACAATGCGTATCTAAGTTTCGCTCAGACACATATGTACATTCGTGCGAAGTGAGTATTTTTTTCTGAACCGATTTGAACAAAAACGAAAACTGATATCAAACTAAATGTTATTTCGTCCATCGCGTGCGATATGCATATTTTTATTTCTTATAAACGTTCCAACGCAGCCTGGAAATTTTCTGGAAATTGTCCCTGAATGTCCTTCAATTTCGTACGAACTTTTTACTGGACACAATGTATTCTCATCATTATTATTTTTATCATTATTATCATTATCATCGTACCCTATAAATTTGACTGTCCAATTGCACCCACAAGTAGATTGAATAATACCCTTTCAATACAAATGGTTAACGGTTCGTTTTTGAGGGAACGAAAGACAATTATTGCAAACAACAAAAGGGATATTTTTTTACCAGCCAACCAACCACCAACACATGTAGGGACCATGTATTCTCATCATTATTATCAATATTATAATTTTTATCCTTATTATCATTATCATCGTACCCTACAAATTTGACTGTCCAATTGCACCCACAAGTAGATTGAATAATAGCCGCTTTCAATACAAATGGTTTACGGTTCGTTTTTGAGGGAACGAAAGACAATTATTGCAAACAACAAAAGGGATATTTTTTTACCAACCAACAAACCACCAATACATGTCGGGCCCATGTATTCTCATAATTATTATCAATATTATCATTTTTATCATTATTATCATTATCAACGTACCCTACAAATTTGACTGTCCAATTGCACTCACAAGTAGATTGAATAATAACCCCTTTCAATACAAATGGTTTACGGTTCGTTTTTGGGGGAACGAAAGACACTTATTGTAAACGACAAAAGGGATTTTCTTTACACCGACACAGTGTAGGGTCCGGATGCAGAGTACTTCGCCTTCAGCGAACGAGTTCTACGAAGGATACCGGTCTCGGGAACGATATTCACGTATTCCTCGTAAAGGACCCGGCTGACATTGAACGGCGTTTTAGCAAGTGTATCGCGTAGAAGCGAAGATAGAGTTTTCCTCTCGCTCTCCGGCTTAGCGGAAAACAGCGTTAGCCTTTTGTACCTGCAAACGAGAGGATCAAGTATGCAGAATCCTGTGGAGGATGCCCATACCAATATCGGGGTTATTCAGTGCCACGGAAGGCACAACCTTACTGCCGTACGCGCCTCTTTGTGTTCCTGCGAGATTCAACCTTCGGGGCTGGCAAGGAGAATTCTCTTCTCAGCATCACCTTAGATTCAACCTCCCGGCGTTTCGCTGCAGCCTCACGCACTCAGCCCGTTACCCCGGGTACCAGACCTGTTATTATTTATATCGCCCACAATTATCTCGAGTCGGCACGGCTGAGCCAAACTATTTGGGATTAAGGGATTATTTCAGTGTGACCGCCCGAAGAATCACTGATTTTCGCGATTTTGAAGATGAAGAATACAAAATGATTTTTGTTGCGGTGATTTTTTAGTTTTTTTATTATTGTTATTAATTATCAAAAATGTTGTAAAAAAAAGAGTCCTAATCGGTGTCCACTTTGCCGGCCTCGATTTTGATATCAAACAAAAATTTCAAAAAGATTATGAATCTGTAGGAAAGCCGCTATCGTCCTATGGAGGCTTTTTTATTTTTTTATTTTTTTGACAAAATTGCGGCGATTTGAACAAAAAGTAGTGAATTTGGCCTTTTTTCGACAGTTTTTCGAGAAAAAAATAGGAAGTTTAAAAAAAAGCTTCCATAGGATGATAGGGAATGACAAGAAGAATGTTCTGTAAAAAATTGAAATCGATAGCTTGAAAACTCCTCTCTCGGCAGCGGACACCGTTTTGAAAAACACCATTCCGAGAAGAACGCGCTTAAACTTTGAGACCAGGGTGTGATGCTCCGTTCCCTTTCTCTAAGAAATGCTGTAGTGACGAAAATAATTCGAATTTCGATTTAAAGATTTAACAGCATGTTTGTAAACGTATATACTATCCGATAATAAAAAAATGATTTTTTGAAAATTTCACACTGAGATGATCCCTTAATACTTATTGCACCATTTTTTTTTAATAGCGGTTGCAGATGCGCTTTATTAGGCTCAGTAATACAAAAGTCGAATGGAATGGCGTCAATTCATGGATTACTTTTTTCCCCTCAGGCTGCACTGTAATAAAAAATTCGTACGAAATTTAGTGTAGCAGACCGGAAGTTTTATGCCAAAACTGGTATATTCATTTTCATGTAGAATGGCGATGGAAAATTAATGTTCTGTATTAATAACAATGGAAATACTTTATTTTTAATCATTTACTTTAATTTTACTATAAAAGTACTTGAATTCCAATAATTTACTTTTATTTTACTCTAAATATCCATTAATTTTTAATGACAATTGTAGATTAAATTTACAATTCTTTTTTACTGTGTAATGGATTCCTTCAGATTCCTTCAGGCCGTATCTTTGTATTTGACTAAGGAGTGGCTCATAAATATTAAGTAAAAGCTTGTTCGTGAAAGAGACGATAGACTCGATTAATATATTATACTATTGACTTAAGCTAGCGGGTTCGTAGCTCTGTTTCGTTTTATTTTAATGAGATTATTTTTTAGTAAATTTCGTTGGAAATTTACTTTGGAGACCAACTTTGAGCTTTCTCAATAGCGGAATGATTATTTTAATTTGATTATTTAATTATTTTTAAGAAGTCTCTCGGGAAATTTAATTCGACGAAGGTACGGACGAGTTTCAAAGATTTTCCACATTCAGCGAAAAGCAAACGACAAATTTTCGACTGGGCGAATGTCCGAGCAGTTGCGCGACAGTGAATGTCGTTAAAATTTTGGTATCGGACGAATAATCGGCGAGCAAGTTGCGTACCGTTTTAATTGGCGAGTTATGTAAATAGGTGAGCGCGCAATCTTTGTTCGGCCCGTCGCCGGTGAATGAGAGGGTCCAATCGTAGAACGTACAATCGTACGCACTGTATTTTCCTCCGCTATCCAGTTTCCACGAGATTTAGTGCAGTTTCCACGAAACCGTACTAATAAAGTACAGGCAGGGACGTTCGAATAAATGTTTTGTTGATTTTACAACTAAGAGATCGGTTAGTTCAACTATTTTTTTAACGATAACATCAAAATGCTTTTGAGGCATCGAAATACTTTTGAGGCATCGAAATACTTTTGAGGCATCGAAATACTTTTGAGGCATCGAAATACTTTTGAGGCATCGAAATACTTTCTTTTGAGGCATCGAAATACTTTTGAGGCATTCAAATATTTTTGAGGCATTCAAATATTTTTGAGGCATTCAAATATTTTTGAGGCATTCAAATATTTTTTCGACCAACCCGAATCTTTAATCTTTCTCATCAGTGTATGATAAACCGATTGTGTGTCCTTCGCGCTTGCCGATATCGCTAAATCCCGTCCCTGGGAACGACCTTGACCCTGCCAGCGCGTCTGCTACAGCTTCGCTGCCTTCGTTCGGCAACGAACCAACTTCCGCCTCCTCCCTCCACTTATCGGTCGCCGATAACGTCGCTCGGTGTGCACGGCGCACTGTACGTGAAATCAAACGCACGGGAGAGTAATTTCCCGTCGAAGCGCGAGACCCGCACGCTGGAGATCGGCGAGGAAAACAGAGGGAAAGGAGCGTTTACAACGATGATCGATAATGCAATGCAACCGAACCCCCAGGCGTTCCGTGCGGCTTTGAGACTCGATACTTCGACAGCCTTTCGATATCCGTTTACCAGAACCGCAGACGGGGTTTAAATTTTTATTTTTATTTTCTTTCCTTCCCTTTATACCGTAGAATTAACGCGCCTGAAGGAAAGCGACTTTTTTGTATTATAGAAGTTATTAATCATTGATCATGGATTATACGGCACTTTTTTAACGATTTTTTAAAGATTTTCGGGAGAAATAAGTAATTAGAACAATTTCCAAAGTCCGTGGCAAAGCGACCTATTTTTTGTCAATTTTATGACGAGACACGGAAAAAAGATTTTGTCGCAGAAAGCGGTCCGTTTTTCTCATAAAACCGCAGAGGTGGTTTTAAAATATGTTTTTGTTTTTACGTTTTACCTCTTTTAGGCAGTAGGATTAACGCCTGAAGGAAAGCAACAATTTTTTTTTTTTTTGTGTAATTAATTATTGATTATGGATCTTGCGAATATTTCTTGGAGGAAAAAGAAATGGACAGTATCGAGAGTATAGAATTAAAGAGGGAGCGACTAGTTAGGAGAGTTGTCAAAATCCGGGGCAAGACGGACTATTTTTTTTTTCAATTTTATGGCGGAATACTATATATAATAACTATAATATAATAACTACTGCTATAAAATACTGTTGATTAATACGGGAGTTACTTGATAAATTATTCTGTGCTCAGATGACGAGTACGGACAGAAGAGTGTCTCGGTGATGATCGACGGTCAGGAAACCGAATTGGAGGTCATCGATCATCCAGCCGCGGAAATGTCGGTAAGTCTGGCTGACGAGAATTTTCTATTCGTTTATATTATTTAGCGATTAATTAACGTAATAGCGGTAAAGCCATACGCGAAAATTCTGCAGATTCATTCGAAAAAAGGAGACGATTGCGAAAAGAAACAGTAGTGATTATAATCGATGGCTGTTTGTATTATAACAGATGTCCTAATCTACAAAAAAACATTTATTGCGATAGATTTGCAAAAATATCCAAGTGAAGTTATAGGAAAAAAACGAGCCAAATTTTTTAATGAATGAATTCTGATTTTTTTCTCATTTGGAATTGGAGGAAACAAAAAAAAAGTGAAATTTTCATATCGCTTCCTCATAAAGTTGAAAATTGAAATTTTCATATCGCTTCTTCATAAAAATTGAAAATTGAAATTCGCGAAGCTTCTTCTATGAGGAAGCATTGTCTGTATTTTTGGCTTCCTCATAGACGAAGCGTCGCGAATTTCTATATTCAACTTTTATGAAGAAGCGATATGAAAATTTCAATTTTCAGCTTTTATGAGGAAGCGATTTCAAAATTTCAATTTTCAACTTTTTTCAACGTCAGCGTCTTAGACTTTTATGCAAAACGGCTGAGCGTTTCAGGTTCAGTGCGTATAAAAAAATAACATCGTCACGTTTCGCTTTGTCGAATCTACGTTTGGCGCGAAAAAATACATGGAAGAATGCGCCTGAATTTTTTTTTGCCCTTTCAATTTTTATTCCGGAATTCCTAGTGATACCTCTTTATTTAGCTTTGTAAACCCGTTATATCCATCGTCTTGTGTATGTCTTGCTGTAGATCACGATAGGCACTTGGATTTTTCCGCGATGCCATCGGAAAGCAAAGAAATCGCTGTTTCAAAAAAGACCCAAAATCACTCATTTTTGCAATTTTGGCTATAACAATGCTCGGTAAACTTTTTCGTTAGTTGTCGCTCCAAGAGTGTAATTCCATGTATTTTTTCACGCTGATCACGAATCTGACACTTATTTTATTCGTAGATGCATATTTGATACGAACAAAATGCGTCTAAAAAAAATCATGAAATTAAAAAAATTGAAAATGGCATAAAATTAAAACGGTTCGACCGATTTTCGTGAAAATTTAATGGGATCATCGGGTGATGATATTCTATCTGTATGCGCATTTTCAGCCCGACAGCTAAAAAGTTTAATAATGCTTAAAAAAATTTTAATAATATCACAAAAAATGAAGTTTAACAAGTTCAACAAAGCCCACTCAATGCAAGAATAATGTTCCGGTAAAGTTACGTAACGTCACTAGAACGTAAACTATTTAAGGTAGTACTAGCACAATGACTGACGCCGCCTAAGTTCGAGAGAAAAAAGACAAAGATTACAAACACATAATTTCCGAATGTTAATAACAAATTACTGAAAAAAAAAAAATTGTGCAACAAATTACCCGGCAACCAATTTTTTGTTTAATTACGAAAATGATTTGTACGTATGAATTTTTTCAGAATTTTCAAATAGCTTTGATTTTTTAATTTTTTTATATGGAAAAAATGTCTGAAAAAACACAAAAATCAAAACAAACTGAAAAATCTGAAAAAATGCATACGTATTCAGAAAAATAAATGAATCATTTTCAATAAAAAAAAAGTTCTTTTGCCGGGTAATTTGTTAAATAATTAATTGTTTCATAAATTTGTTAATAGCATTTTGGAATTATTATTATGAAAAATGAATCTTTTCAGTGCCTTAATGAACTGCATGAATTTTTTCAGATTTTTATTCCATCGAGAAGTATTTGCAATATTCACTTTCATTTCGATAACTTATGCGAGATGATCGGGAAGCGACATAGCTACCTTAATACGTTGATATTTTAACACTTAAACTTTGGTCGAGATTACCTCGGTGAGATATCGTCGATGTTGACAAAGCAAGCTGCCCCGATTGCACGCTGCATCCGGCTAGTCAGTTGTACACCAAACACGGGTCGCTCTAATCCAACAAAGCCCGCAAAACCCCAAGGCATTGTGTGCGCTCCGACGGGAAAGCTGCGGAGCTCCGTGGCGAAGTAAATTCGATGAAAATGTCGAAACCGTACGGAGCAACGTGAGTCGTAGATTTCCGTTCCCTAAAGGCGACCGACGCTATTGCAGTCGCAGGAGACAGGCTAAAGTGGTCGCTTTCAATTTCCGGATCGACGATATCGACGCCGGTTAAACGCGAAAGTCAATGACGCTCGATAAAAATACTTCCGGGATTCCCGGGGGCAAATACTGCCGGCTCGTCGACCGTCCCGGCGACGAACAAGGACACGTGAAATAATAGAATCAATTCGAAACTCTCACGGAGTTTCGAAACGGGCAGACGCGACTGCAGCGCCGCCGCGCGGCGGCTCGGCGAAGATTAAGTCACACGCTGCTCACTGGATTTTCCCTCGTACACTTCACTTCACTTCACTATCGGCTTTCGTCCAACCTCTCCCCGCTTTTCCCCGCCTCACCGCTATTCACTGCTCATGAATAAATCCTCTCCAATGAGTTTTTATGCACCTCGCTTCACGTTCCGCTGGCGACGGGCATTAAAGCAATTTAGCCAAATAAATTAAAATCAAACTTCAAGTGTCGCCATCGAACGGATTCTGATAACTGAAAAGTTGTTTTAGGTCTCTTGTTTTTGTGGAGTTGTATGGGGCGGTAATTAAAAACTTACGCACGGGGTAAACATCAAGCTGTCGGGTTTATGTTTACCCAGGTGGTAAGGATAAAAAGGTATTGAAGAGAATTAAATTAGAGACTGTACGTATATTAGTTTCTGAGGCTGGGTTTAAAAGATTCTACAGTCACGGTCGACGTTAGGGCGATACGGAACCTTACACCGAGCCGGGCTCGGTCGGTAACAAATACTGTAATCAATTCTTTTTTTTTAAATGTGGCTCACAACGTTGAACAACCCTGAGAAAAACAATTGTTACATTACGATATTTAAACAATTGACAAACATAGCAGTTCTGAGATGTGAGAAGGAGGGAAAAATTATAATTTTTTTTTTAATCTGAATTAAGTAGTAAAGAAAAATAGTGTTATCAACTTTAACAAATCGTGTTTTTAACTTTTTCAACTTCAATAACTCGTTACTTTGGAGCTCAAATATTTAGGGTCCACCCCTACTAAAAAGTTGGTGTGTCACGATATTTTTATCGAATGGTCGATTAATGATCCTATCGAAGATATCGCACTCATTGTTACCATTTTATTC
>JAPYZC010009068.1:0-15381 GCA_030522665.1 Ichneumoninae sp. A BG-2022a
CGTATGATTTTTTTCAGATTTTTAAGTGATCGTTGATTTTTGTTCTATAAAAAAAATAAAAAATCAACGATTACTTAAAAATCTGAAAAAATTCATACGAATTCAGAAAATTGAACGAATCATTTTCATTAAAAAAAAAGTTTTGCTGCCGGGTGATTTGTTAATCAATTAATTTTTTGATGAATTTGTTAATAACACTTTGCAATTATTATTATGCAAAATTAATCTTCTCAGTACCTTTAGTGTACATGATTTTTTTTAGATTTTTACACCATCAAGAAGTGCTTGCAATTTTCTCTTATTGTTGTCGAACTTAAGCGAAGTCAGCGTGCAGGTACACTCCCTCCTTAATCTGAATCCGTATGTAGGAAAACCGATCAGTCATCAATGAAGGGCAATCTACATGAAAAGTCTCATCAGCCCGTGAAAGAAAGCTAATTACAGTTTTTATAATCGACTAAAGTAAGTCGAGGGAGGGAAGTGCTCGATTTTCACCGAGTGTGAAGTTAACTGCCCGAAGCGAGGGTAGAAATCACACAAGGTGAAAACGCACTCCCTCCCATGTAGGATACGATACTTTTTGCCGACTTCGTTAAAACAACCACATTTCTTGCGTCGCAAAATCGACATATTCGCCAATAACCATTATCCCCCAGGGAGTTACAGAGCTGCCAGAATTCATCACTCCTTAGAGGGTAATGAAACTGTACTGCGCATGCGCACAGATTAGTAATGATCATCGGTCCATAATAGTACATCATCCACGAGGCGAAAGACTTTTTCTAACGAGTGTGAATTTGCAGCACGAGCCGAAGGCGAGGGCTGTAATCACACGAGTTAGAAAAATTGTTTCGCACGAGGTATGTTTTGTACGAAGTTTGTCATCACAAGGTGCGAAAATGGCGGTTTCACGCACGCGAAGCGGGCGGAACAGTGGTCATTTCCGCACCGAATGATGAAATAGACTATTTACCGCCGGTATCGCACGTAAGGAATGTGGTTATTTTAGCGACGTCGAAAAAAACGATTTTTCTTTCGGACGAATGTCATTGCACGGAAGAAATGTTAAATTTAGACCAGATATAAGGCTCGCACCTTAATACCGGTGCGAGCAGCTGACGACTGTTGAATTCCACTAAGTCCAACCATAACTCGCTTAAAAAGACCGTCCGGGACGTGACAGAAGGGACACGTGTTCGATTGTTGTCGACGTAAGAGGGCATCCGCTCCGTTATCGGAATTTGGCCCGTTCACTTGTTCACGCAACGCGTATCTACGACATTACATAATTGCTTTTTACAAAATACATCGGTTCGTTACGTCTGTTTTTTTTATTATCTCCAAAGATACGATCCCACGTGGCGGACCTCCCGCGACGCCGAAAACCAATGCAGCCCGATCGAGGAATTTCGTAAGGTATGCGTACCCGCAACGCGTGCCCTACTAGTTCCGTAATCGATCTCGGTTTTAGTTTATCGCGTGTTGAAACAAAAAGCGACAATAAAAAAAAAAAAAAAAATTGAAAAAAAAGAAAAGCAATCTTGTGTTATGTACAGCTGTATAACAACCTGTGCAACAGCAGAGGTCGCGTTACTTAACGTGGAATGGAGCGTACGTACGCGACCGATAGAATGAAGGATAATAAAAGAAGTTGAGCGGGGACGCAACCGTCGTGCCATTATAACACCCACGAGGCCCGCCCGCAGAAAATCAGCGACGCAATCCGCCGAACGTTACGTCAAGCAACTGCGTTTAGCGCGAATATATGAGATTTCCGACGGGTTCGGTGGGGAGGGCGACGAAAAGAAAGAAAAAAAAAATTAAGAGAACGATTTGCGGGCAAGTGGGTAACGCGCGCGCGCGGGGACGGCCGAGCGAAGAAAACGGCCTTTCGACCGGAAAGTACGCGCGCGCTGCTCGAATCGTGCGTGCGTAACGATCTCGTGAGCTACCGGATCTTCGATAACGCACGCGTGCGTGTCTGAAGCACCGAGGAATACAACTTCGATGTACATTTCATTGGCCACCGTTCGTCTGCCGATACGATAGAAATTATACGCCCGTTCCAGGAGTCTAAAGTTATAAGGGCCTATGTGCTATGCGCGCGCAGCGTAGTTGGGCCCTTTTGGTCCCGATCGATCGATGTATCAACATGTGTTTTAGGTACTTTCGAATCATTAACAATTTTTCGGGCTCGTTACATAGCATCGCTATGTATTGCGTTGTGGCCATTGCATACCCACAATGCTCGTCATTTTCATGATTATGTAACATATGCATTTTTTTTTACAATTTATGATCTCTTTATTTAAGGAGAGATTTTGGAGAGATGACGGGAGATTAAAATCACAAGAGGCTATCTGCTTTGCGCGCGGACCGTGGTTACATAGCATCGCGGCTACTGCATACCTACAATGCTTGTGATTTTCATAATTATGTAACATACACATATTTTTTAAATTTGTGAACTCTTTATTTATGGAGAGATTTTGAAATTTTGCAGGCCCAATATACCTGTGTTGCCTGGTTTGAGTTTTGATTGAGGGGAGAGCGGGGCAAGATAAGACAGTGGGACACTCAATCAGGATGCATCGATGGGGCAAAATGGGACGTCGTAAAATTATTGGGAAATTGCGTTTTTAAAAACGCCATTTTCCAATAATTTTAGGAGAGCGAGCCAAAATGGGTCCGCTGGGCAAATCGGGATGCATCGACGGGGCAACATGGGACGTCCTAAAATTATTGACAAATTGCATTCTTAATAACGCAATTTTACAATAATCTAAAGACATCCCATTTTGCCTCATCGATGCTTCCCGAGTGTCGGTCCCGTTTTGCGACGCTCTCTCCTGCATCGCGCGTGCGTGTATGAAGCACCGAAGAATGCAACTTCAATGTACATTTGATTGCCGATACAATAGTATTATGCGCCTGTAGCGTGAAACTAAAGACACACGGGCCCATCTGCTATGCGCGTGCACCGCAGTTGGAACCTTCTGATTTTAATCGAACGATAAATCAACGTGTGTATTTGACGTACTTTCGAATTGTTATCAACTTTTCACGCTAATGACATACCATCGCGTCTATTTCATATGCACAATGCTCCACATTTTTATAATTATGTAACGTAAGCATTTGATTTATTTACGGACTTATCTGAAAACCCGATATGTCTGTATAGACCGGTTGAGCTACATTGAGCGTGGGAAGTATTATATTATATTATATTATATTATATTATATTATATTATATTATATTATATTATATTATATTATATTATATTATATTATATTATATTATATTATATATCGGTATTCGTTGTTTTAGTTTCTGACATTAAAAAAGGCATTTGTTCTGAATTTTTTATCAGCTTTTTGTGTTTCCACATTTGCTAATTAAACCGCAGTTAATTGAGTCGGTTATGAGAAACGTGTACCAAAAATGATAAAAATTGAAAAAAATGATAAAAATCGCTCGAACCAATTATCGAATCTAATTAACAAAATATTAAACTAAAATGACCGAAAAAATATTAAATAAATTTTACGACCGTCCCGTACCAGAGAAGTCTCCTCTGCGAGCAGGCCTTCGGCGCGAGTGGACCCTCGAGCTATCTTTCGCACTCTTGTACCCGCAAATTACGCAGCGAGCCGCAATTATCCAGTGAAGTAAAGCAAAATCCACTTTCATTTTATATACTTTCGAGGGCGTCTCGGGAATTAAGCTCGCGATATTCTTGTTTCGCGGAACACGAGTTAAACGAGAAGAGTGGAATATATCAAAAAATTCACGATGAGGCGGTAAAACGGGGCGCAGCCGTGTCTCGGATCCGTCTCGGTTACGATCTCGTTCGGGCAAAAAATCTATCGACTTCCCGAGGACAAGCGTGCCCTCTCGTCTGTCACGACCTTGGTTCACCTGCCAGCCCTGTCGCTCATTCACCTTTTGCCGGCTTTATACCTCACAACGCTTTCCCGTGTTCCCAACGGCTCGCTTGCTCCCTCTTTCTCCTCACTTATTCCTTCTTCTTTCCTTCTTCGCGGGCAAATCGCTTTGCCCATTAACCGCGATTCACCGACTGCCCTCATCGGATCCACTTCGATCTCACCGAATATGATCTTGGAACGATCCGGCTTGTTAATTCTTCGTGTACATTCCTTATCGATAAAAATGAACTTATGAAAATATTGAGTTTTCATTTACCGGAATATAAAATAATGAATGCACTTGCCAGTCGAGCAGGATTCAGGCTGAAGGTCCTTGGGCTGTCGCGAGAAACGAGATCGCGATCAGAATGGTAATTAAACGATAGGTGTATGTTTGATCAGTTCACTACGAATGTACTCGGATTTTTGTAAAATATTAGTGCAGTTTTATTTTATTAATTTATTTTTTCTATTCACAAGTTCTTAAGTCTCCTTCTACTCTGACTTACGTTTTGTCCATAAACCACGATTCATCGACTCACATCACCGGGTCCACTTCGATCTCACCGAATATGATCTTGGAACGATGCGGCTTGGTAATTCTTCGTGAACATTCCTTATCGATAAAACCGATAAAAATGAGTTTATCAAAATATTAAGTTTTCATTTACCGGAATATAAAATAATTAATGCACTTGCCAGTCGAGCAGGATTCAGGCTGAAGGTCCTGGGGCTGTCGTGAGAACCAAGATCGCGATCAGAATTGTAATTAAACGATAAGTGTATGTTTGGTCAGTTCATTACGACTGTGCTTGGACTTTTGTTAAATATTAGTGCAGTTTTATTTTATTAATTTATTTTTTTTATTCATAAGTTCCTAAGTCTCCTTTTTCTCTGACTTATCGTTTTATCCATCAACCGCGATTCACCGGGTCCACTTCGATCTCACCGTATATGATCTTGGAAAGATCCGGCTTGTTAACTCTTCGTGCACATTCTTTATCGATAAAACCGATAAAAATGAATTTATAAAAATATTGAGTTTTCATTTACCGGAATATAAAATAATTAATGCCCTGGGCAGTCGATCAGGATTCAGGCTGAAGGTCCTTGGGCTGTCGCGAGAACCGAGATCGCGATCAGAATTGTAATTAAACGATAAGTGTATGTTTGGTCAGTTCGCTACGAATACACTCGGATTTTTGTTGTTATTAGTTTTATTTTATTTTATTAATTTCTTTTCGCGATTTGTACGTTCCTAAACCTCCTTCTCTTCTTCGCAAACCCACTATTTGCCCACGATTTACGATTCACCGACTCTCCTCAGTGGGTGTATTTCGACCTCACCGACGAAGATCTCGGAACGATCTCGCTTGTTACCTCTTCGTGCATATTTCTTATCGATAAAAACGATTGGACCTATTAAAATATTTATTTTTCATTTACCGGAATTTAAAATAATGAATGCACTGTGGATTCGTGCCCGATTCGGGCTGAAGGTCCTTGGGATGTCGTGAGAGCTGAGATCGCGGTCGGAATTATAATTAAACGACAAGTGCGTGTTTGGTCAGTTTAAAATTAATTTAATTTTTGTTATTAACTTGTTTTCGTCATTTGTAAATTCTTAAGGCAGCAACATGTTTGGAGTCGGGTTGCGTCTGGTAAACGTGAATTGCGAGTTTGGGCTGTTCGGCCTTGTAACGTGCCGTTTTGTAAGAAATATCCTTCAAGTTTGACGTATCAGAAATAAATCTATGACGCCTCAATGCCGCGGCGCGGATTAGAATTTATTAATTAAGCCCGAAATATGCGGTATCTAGTCCGATCTAATTTTGGGCAGAGAGATAGATCAGCGAGTCCGGAAATCAGCGCATGGCCAACCGGTATAATGATATTCGAAATCGTATACCATGCTAATGAGGCGCGTTGCTCGCATTCGTCGGGAGATCGGGTATCGCCCATTAGCCTTCTTGGCTATGGACTTCCCTTCCTGTCCTATTATATTTTTCGTACTTAATTTTTGCATGGTTTTGCGTATCAGTTTACAATAATTAAATCTTTTTATTCGATTTAAATTTCTACATTTTTCTATATTTCATTTTTCTTATTTTTAACCAGAAAAATAATTTATTTGACGGCCACCGTTTATTTGATTCAAGTAAATTATTTATTTGATTTAAATAAATATTTATTTGAATTAAGTGAATAGTTACTTAAATGAAATAAATGTTTATTTAAAGCAAATAAATATTTTACTTAAATCAAATAAACGGTGGCCGTCAAATAAATTATTTTTCTGGGTGCATCCTCAACTAGGTGCAAAATTATGTGTGAAGCTCTAGGTAGGCTCATGAACAGTAAATTTATTTTTATTTTTTTTCAGCCACCTGGTCGTCGGCAAGTAGATAAATTGATCGAAGCGAACAGATACTTGGAGTTCACAGGTATGAGCCATTAGCAAAATACCTTTTTGTGTATGGACTTCCCTATGCGATTCTATTCTTCTTATTTCGTTTTTGTATTTTTTTATCGTTTTAAAATAATAAAACAATTTTATCGGATTAAAATTTTTATATTATGTTGAAAATGTACGTGATTTTCACCGTATCTTATTTTTAATCGGGAGTATCCTATTCGTAGGCTCGTGAACAAATTAATCTTTTTTTTAGAGCCGTCCAGTAGTACGTAGGTAGATTAATTGATCGAAGCGAACAAATGCGAGGATCTCGCCACTGTCACCGATCAGCGAAACACCTTTTTGTCTATGAACTTTTCACTTCCTCTACAATAAAATTTTTCTCATTTCATTGTTGCATCTTTTTTTACTAGTTAAAAGTGATTAAATATTTTTGTATTGGATTAAAATTTTTATACGAAATTGGAAAAAGGACGAAATTTTCAGCGTATCTTATGTTTGCCCGGGAACAATGTACACCTACTTTTAGGTTCATGAAAAATATGTATATATATTTTTTTAATGCCGCCAGGTGTTCCACAGGTAGATAACTTGATCGATGCGAACAAATAACTGGATCTCGCGACGATCATCAGTGAAACACCTTGTTGTCTATGAACTTCTCTTCCTTTCCAGTTCAATATTTAAAAAATATATAAAAATGAAATAAAAATTCATTTTTTTATACATTTTTTTATTACGCGTTTAAAATAATAAAAATATTTTATTAGACTTAAATAGTTCTATTAAAATTCACAACGTATGAAATTTTCCGCGTATATTATTTTTGTCCGGGAACAGTGTACATCCTATTCGAAGGTTCATGAAAATAATTTCTTTTTTAGACCCGCCCGGTGATCCGCAGGTAGATAAATTGATCGAAGCGAACGGATAGTTGGGTCTCGCCGGCCCAAGATCTCCCGACTTCGGCAGTTACCGGCACAGTAGCTATGCATAGCGAAAGATGAAACGACATCGTTCGAAGCGGGGATAGAGAGTTCGAAAGCGCGAGCGAGAACGACGAGAAATTGATACGACGATAGAAGCCTCGAGAAAGACAGAGACCCTTCACCGGGGTACAGGTAAGACGATCGTTATGGTCCTCCGTCGTAAATGTAGTAATGTCAATGTCACAGGTGTACTTTAGGTGTACCACTTGGTTCCAGGGCGTGCCCCCCACCAGGTCGACGACTTCCTACTCGATTCCCATATATAAAGGGGTACGCCAACTTGGTACAGCATAACAGTCCACGTCTGTCAGCGAGTACTGGAAATCCAGCAGCGCTTACAAACTCAACCGAAATCATGCAGACCTTCGTGAGTAGATCTAAAAAAAACACACACACTCACATTAGACGAGCCAAATTTACAACAAAAAAATTATTTCATAAAATATATATTTTTATTGCTCAATAAAAAAAAATCATTAACCCGATTGACTACCTATCGAGATCGATACCACTGAAATTCTTTAATTTTTTTTATTTTAGCTTAGCAATTTTAATTAACGATCGAGATCGATACTCCGGAAAATATTTCATTATCTTTCTTCGTTTAATTTTTTTTTTTTTATTTAACTTATCGATTTTAATCAACTCGCGTATTCATTCAAAGAACTGCTTACTGCCACACTGTAAATGGGCAACGCGCGCGCGTTGCAAAGATTTTCGCACGGCCGTGAGTTTCACCGTGAAAACGATCCTCCTCAGAACTGTACGCACCGTAACGCATTTTTTTTTTTTTATCATGCATCCGTTATAACTCGTGCTATGAAAGGCGAAAAAAACGAAACTCGACACTGCGAGATGACTCGCTATAACTATACGACTACGCAAGCTGCTCGCGCGCTTTCGCTAGCGTTATTGTAACCAAAGTAGTTCCGTGCATTGAAGTGCGTGCGTGTGTAGCACGCACTGACTAACGGCATATGTTTGAGGGTAAGAGTTGACGTGAACGCGACGTGCACCGGCGAGCGCGTATCTTCCGCGGAAAGTGCAAGTGTTTCTTCGAGAATCGTGAAGAGGAGGGGGAAGCGTACGATAAACAAAGTGAAACGCATCGCGGTAATTCTGCGTACGCTTCTAACACGATTATCCCGTTGCGTTGTGGCAAATAGCGCGAGGCAATTATTGTATTAACGTGGGCATGGGAAATTTTGTCGTAGCGTGACGATTCACCTGAATCGTCGCTGAAGCGCGTGCCGCCCTGTTTGTTGTTATAGTTTGTTGCAAAATCGCGGGAAAGAGCTTACTATACACCCGAGATCCTGACCCACATATTACGACGTTTTCGCGGAAGCGATGAAAACATAGTCGAGAACTTGACCCATAGGAGAATGCAATCCGTATAAGTAATAATTCACTTTTTTATACTTATGCATTGTTCTTCGTACTATAATGAAATAACGACAAAAAACTATTGGAAACGTAAAATCGCTATCGGGAATAATGGCAAAAATGGTATGGAAAAATATCGCGCTAATAATAAGATTTCCTTAGCTCTTAATAATGATTTATCATGAAAGACGATTTGCTGATATTATTGTTAAAGAATTTTTCATAAAAAAAATGGACCCGTTTTTTTTGTTTCTCTTTTATAGATTGCAGATAAGGAATACTTTATTTTGTCAATTACTTAATATACCGGATTCAGGTTTCTTTTCGACAACGTGGCAAATTTCGCAGTTTTAAAATTACTAAAACATAAAATGATCGATTATTTGTAATATTGCTCATTAAAAAATGGACCCGTTTTTTTTATTTTTATTTTATAGATTGCAGATAAAGAATACTTTATTTTGTCAATTACTTAATGTACCGAATTCAGGTTTCTTTTCGACAACGTGGCAAATTTCGCAGTTTTAAAATTACTAAAACATAAAATGATCGATTATTTGTAATATTGCTTTCGTTTCTTTACGTATTGACTTTTTGAGTAACAGTGGAATATCCGTTGTAGGTTTAACGCAAAAAATTTCACAGTGTTATCTGGTGATTCGGTTTTTTTAATAATTTTTTTTGCACCATTTCAGATCGTTCTTTCCGCCCTTGTGGCCGTAGCAGTAGCAACCCCAGGATTGTACGCGTCCTACGGGTACCACGCCGGAGCCCCCATCGGCCACGACGGCAGGGTGGTCGACACCCCGGAAGTGGAGCATGCCAAGGCCGCTCACTTCGCCGCTCACGCTCACGAATCTGCGAGAAACGCTTACGGCTACGCTTACGCACCCGCACTCGCCTACGCTTCCGCCCCTTACGTGATCCACCAGGCTCATGGCTATCATCTTGCCGCCCCGCTCGCCGCTGACGGTCGCGTCGTCGACACCCCCGAAGTCGCTCATGCCAAGGCCGCTCATCTCGCCGCTCACGCACAGGTTTGTTCAACTCTTTAAACATTTTTTAACAAAAAAAATATCACCCTAATTTGATTCAATTTTTACCTAATAAAATATCACCGTCATCTAACATCCTTAAAGTGATGTTATTTTCGTTATTTTTCATATTTAGTATTTCCTCACGGATTATTTATAAATTGCATAGAACAAAATTGGCCTGGGTTAAAGGAACTGATGTAGACTGAGTGAAAACTGATTTTCTTTTACCCGATATGTTAATTGTCTATAAGGAACTAAGTTAACTATTTTATCCCGCGAGTACGTTTACATCATCTTCAGTTTAAACAAAGTACACATAAAATTTAATGTACTCGTACTGGAAGTTTTTATGCATAAACTGGAATATTAAATGTCATGTAGAATTGTGATGAAAAATTAACGAACAATGTATTAAAAACTTTGGGCATACTTTAATTTTTATAATTTACTTGGATTTTACTAAAAGTCCTTCAAATCCAATAATGTACATTACTTTCACAGTAAAAGTCCATTAATTTTTATCACAATTATACATTAAATTTAATGCACGAGTTTTTGTATAAATATTTCCAGTCCCGTACATTCAATTTTCAATTTTTTTAACCGTGCAAAGCTGTGGTGCTCTAAACATACTGTAATAGGAGCGAAGCCTCTTCATTGACATTTGTTAACTCGTTGTTCGATCTTTTTTTTCACAGGAGACCGCCAAGACCGCCGGACACGCATACGGCGCCCTCGCTTACGCGCACGCCCCGATCTACGGTTACGCATACGGACCCGCTGCGCCTCTTGGACACGACGGCCGAGTGATCGACACACCCGAAGTCGCCCACGCCAAGGCAGCCCATCTCGCCGCCCACGCAGCCGCCAGTCATTAACGCATTCGTCGGATAAACGCGCTTTTATACGTATACTTGTAATGCCCAGAAAATTGTCACTCCCTCGATCTTGCTGAAATCATATTTACCGGTGAGGAGATAAAGAGGAAGTTAGAAATCTCCTTTTTTGTCTCCGTGGAACTGATATTCTGATTATGCAAAATTCTCACGCGCGAGCGTAATAAATACTCGTGTGAAACCAACAAGTTTTGTCTCAATTTCTTTTAGAATTTAATACAATTAAAATGACCTATTTTGATCGCCCAATCGCCGTATACAAGGTTCACCGCTCAATTCAGCGAACAGTTTAAGGGCTTACACCACAGTAAGTGGATAAAAACGCATGCATATTTCGTGATTTTTTTTCTCGGTAAATATACGCCTTTTCGATTTAATTTTTTTTAAGGTGGAAAGGATGTATTAAAGAACATTTAGGAATTTTTTCATTCATTTTCATTATTATGCATTTTTCTATCGGTCGGCGTAAACAATTTTTTCAAAAGTTCCTTTGCAGTGAGCCTGATTTCAACTTGTAATTTTATCAAAAACAGAAAATGTCAATTGTTGTAAAAAAAATCTAAATTTTAGTGTGGCGTAAGCCCTTAAAGCATTTATTTCATGATAATTACGAAAAGACAATCATGGTTTCTCGGATCTGCCGATTTCCAGAGCCTTTCGCGCCATCTTTAACGCGCCTTCTCTCGTTTTGTGTCCCCCGATGAACCGAACCGTGTGACAAAAGATGCAATCCTCGATCCCAGCCACTCGGGACAATTCCTCGTCGCGCAGACCGGCCCAGGCCTCCGGTAGAAACATCCTTGGAAATTATTTTAAGTATCAGTTAAAACCAAACAACTTAAATTTTATGAGTGAAAGGTTTCGAATCGTCTCCATTCTACCTGCACACGAAGCTTCCCGGCCCGACTGGTACCCCCTGCACTCTGTACGTGTTATCCAAGAATATCGCGTACTTGATCGAGGGCTCTATAGTCATATCTTTCTCCAATTCGAAGAGCGATTCCTTCCAAGGCAGTGCTTTGACGAGTTCAATGATTTCGCCACTCGGATCGACCTGCGAAAGATGAAAATATAAACGCTCGGTACAACTAGAGATGGGCGCCGAGTTTGTGAACGCTTATTTTTTGTTTTTTTCGATAGACTGCCATGCGACCGACAATAGCCCGGTACGGAAATTGTCGCACTGTGAGAACAGTGACATTAACTCTAAAAACAAAACTAATGAATTAAC
Source organism: Ichneumoninae sp. A BG-2022a (assembly GCA_030522665.1). Classification (NCBI taxonomy): domain Eukaryota; kingdom Metazoa; phylum Arthropoda; class Insecta; order Hymenoptera; family Ichneumonidae; species Ichneumoninae sp. A BG-2022a. The sequence goes on from JAPYZC010009068.1 coordinate 11,886, forward strand.
AATCTCGTTAATCCGAAAGCAATGCATTTTTAATTCATTTTATATTATAGTTTCATTGATGAATTAATTCATAAAAAATGAAAGCGAAAATGATTACGAAATCAGGGAGAGAAGAATTCGTTTCAAATCAACCTAGACTGCCAGAAAGTTTACGAAATTTGTAAAAAAAAAAAAATATATGATGGTAAAATCCCAACCAGATACAACTAGATAAACGAACAAAAATGACACTCATGATAGACCAAACATCTTCTGACAAAATAGACGGTCAATTGCCGGTCATTATTTTGGTCAATGATGCTTACAAAAAATTATCGTCACCTCACATGTATAGTTGTAGCATTGTCTTCGATAAATTCATCAATTTTTTTAGTAAAACAACAAAATTCTAAATTTTAATTTCAGAGTACTTAGAATAGTCTGAAACATAGAGATGTGATTTTTAACCGGCGTCCGGATGTATGCATCGTTTAAAACGGCTCTATCTCAGAAACGGCTCGAGACAGCGAGTTGAAAATTTGTACACTAGCAGAGTGGACACGTCGCTTCGTTCAGTACAATTTTTTTCCGTATCGGCTCACACCCGTGATTTACCTCGAACCTCTTGGCGATCGCTTCCTTCACAATAGCTCTTGCCGGCAACCACGTGCTCGCGGCATTGTGAACAAAATACTTGAATTCTTCGCCGCAGAGATCCATTGCTTTGACGAATTGAGCATCGCTATCGACACCTTCGCTGTTCCAGTCGGGATTCAGACGCGATACACGTGCGCTCAAGTTCGTTACTATGCGATATCTAAAAAAGCACAAAAATAAATAAGACGTTTTTCGTGCAGCAATAAATTACATTCCGCCCGACGAGACTGCATTGCGATACTTACACCGGTTCGCCGTCGAACATCGGTACACCGTTGTCCACGGCGTCGACTTCCTTTATCAAAGTGTCATAGACTTTCTTGAAAATTCTGTCGATGTCCGCGTCGTCGATAACTTCGGGTACGAGCTGCCTGATGACCCGATGACCGTAATGGCAGTAGACCAGACCCGCGCTACTCAATTTTATGTTCCAATCGAAACCATCCCGTTTCATCACTGTACTCACGGTTTCTGTAAACTCACTGAAAAAAAAAAAATTGAAAAAATAACACAGAAATAAATAAATTCAATAGATTAGAATGTACACACGTTTCGTTTTTCTTAGAACGAAATTTTTATCTCAATTTATAACTCAGTCACAAATTACAGACTGTGAAATAACCATATATAGCAATATTATGTTAAATCAGAGTAAATGTTAAACGCTCAAAATTTTTCAAAAAATGTTACTGTAAAATTGCGACACACGTGTGTGTTACAATTTCAGAAATAGTTTATGTAAACAAGCTTCCAATACTATTCATTAATTTTCAAATTCTTTTTATAGTATTTATATGGCAAGCGCTGGAAAAAAAAATTGTAAATTTAATGCACCGGACAGGAAGGTTTTATGCAAAAACTGGTACATTGAATTTAATGGACAATTATTATGAAAAATATAATATACTTTTTCATTGTTGTTAAAATAAATTTTGAAAATTAAAGTACTTTCACAGTGAAGTTAAAGTAAATTATCACAAATGAAGTATTCCGAATGTTTTTAATACACTGAACATTCATTCGTTATCACAATTGTACATGAATTTTAATATACCAGTTTTGCATTAAAACTGCCGGTACATTAAATTTCATACAATTTTTTTTCACAGTGAGGGTAGTAGAAAGGTAGTTCTTGACCAGTCCTGCAATCACCCAAGTCTGGACTCCACTTTCTATACCTTTGCTGTTCACACAGTTTTTTCTAAGAAGTTTACAAAAATCATGCTCTTCGTTATTGACAAATGTGTGCGTAAAGGGACTTTTTTACCCTAGGACAAGAAAAATACCGTATTGCATTCGTACGCATGCATAATATTTTTTTCGTAGGCGATGGGAAAAAGGGCCTTTTTGCACTTACTTCACACGAACGGAAAGCACGATTTTGTGTGCATGCATTGAGAAAAAAATATTTTTCGAATACAAAATAGCATAGACAAGAATTTCAAACATTTGGCGACTATAAAAATCCGATGCACTGGCCCTACCGCATGTGGTGGTCGTAGCGGTGTCTGGAATGGTCGTAAACTCCACCGACGTCGACAACAATGTCGCAGGTGTCCAGAAGTTTCTGATCGCGAGTCCTGTACAACAGAAAAATTCGTACATCAGCCCAATACGACAATTTCTCTACCGAATGGAGAATTAATTGTTTCCTGTGGATTGCGGCGTGTACCTTACAATGGCTGCATCTTTGTACTCCGGCAGCTGCTTCAGCATGAAGCAAGCGAGTACTTCATCGCAATGGAAGCAGCCATTGTGCGTGCCAATTTTTAGAGCCGACGACATCGAGGAAGCGTATCGTAAGGAAATTTGCGTTTTAAAGCGACGACAGGGAAACCTGACGAAACACGTGGTTAACTTTACAGACGATGTAAACAAACTTCGACAAATCCCTATTGCCATTGTAATCCTATACACGTAATTCTTTACTACTGAGAAACATATTTTCTCGTTCTTAGAATTAATTATGTGCGCATCTCTCACCGGGGTTTTCGATTAACGATCACGGACTCCAAATTTAACAGCAGGAAGGAATGCCAATTTTTTTCAGGTTAAAAGCACGCCGAATACTTGATCAACAGACGAATCGACTGCCTCGTACGGTTCAGTTCCACGGTTCCTTGTCTGAAATGTAATGTCATAATCCGTATTCCGAAGGTTGGGCGGATCAATCTTGGGGCTCCGTCGGCAAGCAAACTTTTTTGTTATTTTATTCGAACGTGCGCTCGTTCTTTAGACATGAATATAAAACAGCTACCGTCTTCTGTTTGATTAACCCGTTTCTGTCCTCGGCTACATTCGAGATGAATTACCAATACATTTTTGGGAGCTATCACATAGGACCTTTTATACACTTTCCTGTGTTCCTTGAGGGGAAGTGAAATATCGCGGTCGGTAATGAAAACTGTAATTAACTTTTCTCAAGGGTGAACATTTTTTTGAAGAAAAAGCAAATCGAGCCGGATGCATACGGCTTGAATTAATTATTTTCTCAGAAAATTTAGCGCCATTCAGTACAGTTCATTTGAAAATTACAACTATCGCTCTCGCGCGCACAGCTGTTTCACTTCCCCTTAATTCATACTTTCTTCCACTAGCTGCATTTGAGATACATACTAGAGGAAAATTATAAATATTTCTCTGAAACGTCACTTGTGGTATAAAAATATCATTTTTCGACCGGAAGTGACGTCATAACGGCAATACGTCGTGTCCGATTTTAAGGAGAGTCTCACTGCGCATAAGTTCGACAACAATAGGCGAAAATTGCAAGTACTTCTTGATGGTGTAAAAATCTGAAAAAAATCATGTATACTAAAGGTACTGAGAAGATGAATTTTGCATAATAATAATTGCAAAA
>JAPYZC010009071.1:0-20552 GCA_030522665.1 Ichneumoninae sp. A BG-2022a
ATTAATTTTTTGATGAATTTGTTAATAACATTTTGCAATTATTATTATGCAAAATTAATCTTCTCAGTACCTTTAGTATACATGATTTTTTCACATTTTAACACCATCAAGAAGTACTTGCAATTTTCTCTTATTGTTGTCGAGCTTATGCGAAGTCAGCGCGCAGCGAGACTCCCTCCTTAAGTTTTTGTTGCTTAAATTTTTGATGCCACGTAAAAAAAATTAATTCAAGAGGAATATCAAGATTCTATTAAGCATTAATAATTCAGAGTAACAAAACAATTTTTAAGATTTTTAAGTAATCGTTGATTTTTTTTTATAGAATAAAAATCAACGAGTACTTAAAAATCTAAAGAAATTCATACGTATTCAGAAAAATAAACGAATCATTTTCATAAAAAAAAAGTTGTGTTGCCGGGTAATTTGTTAACCAATTAATTTTTTGATGAATTTGCTTGCAATTTTCTCTTATTGTTGTCGAACTTATGCGAAGTCAGCGCGCAGCGAGACTCCCTCCTTAAGTTCCGTGTGGCATCCTCCAGCATCGAGCGGTATTGTCAAGATAAGAGGAAAATCTTTTACTCCACTCGTCGGCACTCGGAGGAGAGAGGCGAAGACTCTTCCCCGCCAAATGTTTCGAGACGAGTGAAGTCTCCGGGCGGACAAGTGTGTGCCTATTGTCTGCCGTTGTTTCGCCGGAGTTGTGTGCGGAAATGGTGAAGGTTTTTTTTTTTGGAGTGAGGGAAGAGGCGGAAAGGGTAAAACCATGGCAAATAGCATGGCGGTTTGGTACTGCCCCCTTAAAAGAATAATGCAACGATCGTTTCACCACACTCTCTGCCTCACCCTGCCGAGCGTAAGTACTCGCGCTACCGTAGAGACTGCCGGGCTGCAATGCCGCGGAAGTAAAAGCATCGGAAGCTCAAATAAACGTGAGAAATTGTTATATTCGCTGTTCTCGTCATTGAGTCTATGTTTTGCTCTCTATGTTAGTCGGGACGTAAGAAATATCGCGAGGAAAGTGTACGGGGAAAAATTGTTTTGTTACTCTGAATTATTAATGCTTAATAGAATTTTGATATTGCTCTGGAATTCATTTTTTTTACGTGGTATCGTCTGTGTCATTAAGTTTCTGTTATAACAATTGCTTTCTCTGTAATTCGCAATAGACGAAATATGTAAGGAAAGTGCGCGGAGAAAAATGGTTTGCTTACGCGAAATTGTAAATTTTTTACGAAATGTTGATATTACTTTTGAATTAAAATATTTATTTTATTTTTTTAAGGCGATATCATTTTCGTAATTAATTTTCTGTTGCTTTCTCTGTAACTCTTAACGTACGAAATATGTAAGGAAAGTGCACGGAGAAAAATTGTTTTCTTACTCGAAATTATGAACTATTAACTAAATGTTGATATGGCTTTTGAATTTAAATGTTTATTTTATTTTTTTAAGGCGATATCATTTCCGTAATTAATTTTTTGTTGCTTTCTCTGTGACTCTTAACGTACGAAATATGCAAAGAAAGTATACGGAGAAAAAGAAAGGATTTTGTTACTCTAAATTATTAACGATTATCGAAATGTTGATATCGCTCTTGAATACAATCTTTATTAAATTTTTAACGCTATATCATGCGATGAATCTATCTCCGATCGAAGCCATATAGTAGTAGCGAGAAGTACCCGGCACACTCCGGAAGTACCTGGTGCATGTATCCGGCGTATAAAATTGTAATCGGCGCCGTGTCTGGCGATGAATTTTTTTTTTTTTTTTTGTAACAGGAAGTAGATTCAAAGATAAGTAGAGTTCCATCCAACCCTGTCGAGTGAATGCCGTATGTGCCCGCATGGAGATACGCCTGCACGTATCCGTCTGCTCCTCGTAGAAAAAAAAAGAGCTTGGATGATAAGGAGATGGGAGCGCAGGTGGTGTACGGAAATAGCGGGGAATTTCTATTATACCCGAAGGAGCATCTACTTCCCTCGCTTCCAGGCGGATGTCTGCCGGTTACAAGAATCCAATAAAGCAATGTGAAAAACGATCCGAACTTCACCGGCACGGAAGCACGGGGTATTATCTCGCGTATTTTTTTCTCGCGCTTCTCAACGCCTTGGACAATTTCTATCCTAGATCCAGCACGCTCGTCATGTTTAGGCGTTATGGAGGGGCGGACGAAGTCGTGAGAATCGAAAGCTCTCATCGCCCAGGCGATGACTCGTCGTCGCCCGCGCGACGCTTTCAATATTGTACAATATTGTATAGTATTGCAAAATACTGTATAATATTGTATAATATTGTATAATATTATATAATATTGATATGTTTCCTACACTGTAAAAAAAATCGTATGCAATTTAATACTGGACTGGAAGTTTTTATACAAAAACTGGTATATTAAATTTAATATAGAATTGTCATGAACATTGGAAATACTGTATTTTAAATAATTTACTTTAATTTCAATGACAAAGTACTTTAATGTAAAAAAAATTGTTCTATTTATAAAAATGTTGGTTTTATTTTTCAAAAATGTCTGCTGATTTTACAAAAATTGTTGTTATTTTTACTAAAATGAATGCTGGTTTGACTACAGTGATTATTCATTTTACTAAAACGATTGCTAATTTTACTACAGTGATTTTTAATTTTACAAAAATGATTTCTAAGTTTTAAAAAAAAGTTTACAATACAGTGACGTGAAAAACGATCGGAATTTCGCCGGCACGGAAGCGCGGGCAATTATTTGGCGTGCTTGTTCTCGCGCTTCTCGACGCCTTGGACAATTTCCATTGTAGATCGGGCACGCTCGTCATCTTCGGGCCTATAAATTTTCCGCGCGATTGCGACCGAGGGATGGACGAAGTCGGGAGAATCGAAAGCTCTCGGCCGCGCGCGATGACTCGTCGTCGGGTTCGTTTCGGGTAGGCGTTTACGAAAATTTACGTCGCCAAATGAAAATATAATGCCACGGACGCGTACACCGTTCGGCGCGAGGGTGAGCAGCCTTGTTCCGTAGAGCGCACTGTACAACGGGAACGTTGTAGCAAAGTAAAAGGGACGAGAAAGAGCGATAGCCACCCCTTCTCAGCGGGACGTCGAGACGCAATCTCTTCTCGGCGCGTGTGTATCTCCACCCTCGATACGGCAGTCGAGCAGGACCGAGGCCGACGTGTCTTTCGGGAGCAAAAGCTTCATTATAAATCACGACGATGTAATACCAATGCCCTCGAGAGAAATTAGGCGCGCGAGGAGATCGGCAAGAGAGGATGCGGTGTCGATGTTAATTCAATAAAATAAACGTCACCGCGAACAATCGAACGTTATCGGCCCTTCTTTCCCACACGATTCGAGTCGCCCCGTCCACGAGACGATACGTTTGCTCGGTTTCTTTTCTGCTTTTTGTTTGTTTCGTTTTTAACGGCGACGCCGTTTCAAAGACCCGGTTGGGCATAATTTGATTATGCATATTTATCGGTTTACAAAAATGTTTGTTCATTTGCCAGAAGTGTTTGTTAATTTTACAAAAATTTTTGTAAATTTCACAAAAACGTTTATTCGTTTTACAAAAATGGTTGTTGATTTTACAAAAATGGTTGGTGATTTTACAAAAATGTTGGTTACTTTTACAAAAATGTTGGTTAATTTTACAAAAATGTTTGTTAATTTAAAAAAATGTTTATTCATTGTACAAAAACGTTGGATCATTTTACAAAAACATTGGTTCGTTTTACAAAAACGTTGGTTTTTTTTACAAAAACGTTTATCGATTTCCAGAAAAATTATTGTTCATTTTCCAAAAATAATTCTTCATTTTACAAGAATGTTTGTTCGTTTTACAAAAATGTTTGTTCATAACGTTCATAGTCCAGAAATTATTGATTTTTATACAAAAATGTTTGATTTTTATACAAAAATGTTCGATTGTTATACAAAAATGTTTGATTTTTATACAATAATGTTCGATTTTTATACAAAAATGTTTGATTTTTATACAAAAATATTTAATTTTTATACAAAAATGTTTGATTTTTATACAAAAATATATTTTTTTTATTGACAAGAAAAGAATAGCGAATGTCGGCGGCTAAAAAAAAAGTGTCAAAAGTCCAAATCTTTTTAACAGTGTGTCTTGGAGTCCATCCGTGAAATCAAATGCCGATCGACATTGACGCCCGTTATCACAGTGCCGATTCCATACTCCGATGAAAAGGGACCATGACGTGCCTCGCCGCGAGCAAGAAGCAGGCCGGAGGGCTCGAGAGGCTGCAGAAAAGTGCAAGGATCCTACGGAGCAGTGCAAATGGGCCGTGCTTACTTACGGACGGGGAGAAACACGCCACGCGTTCAGCCCGTCGTGACTGTGTATTTTCGAGCGTTTACTTTAAACAAAATAAAAAAAAAGCAGAAAAAAAAGATCGAGCCGCTCGGCGAGCGAGCGCAAAGAAAGATGCTGGAAAGAAGCGAAGGAGAATAGGCGAAGGCTGGAGGGCAGAGCGACGGCAGGAGAGTCGAGCCCATGCGAGAGGTTCCGCAACGGCAGTGGAAGCAGAAGTCAAGGGACCACCCAGGAGTCGGCTTCCCAAATCGATTAGGTCGTGCGGCGCCGGGGAACGAACGAGAGCTCCGCTCCGCACCGAGACAACTTGGTTCACCGAATCCGACGTTCTTCTCGGCGGCCGGCGTTCCTCGGGGCCTCCGTCCGTCTCACTTCGGGGCTACCTCGGCGTCATCCCTCGCCGCCGCCCTCCGCCCGTGTTCGCGGAGGCGGCCCCGCTCCGGCGAGAATCCGGCCGCGGGAGCCGCGGAATCACGAGAGGCACGACTCGACTCCTCCGTGTATCCGCGCTCCGGAGGAGTGTGCGGCGGCCGTCGAGGACTCCGGACGACGAGCGCCTCGTGCAGTCCCGAACGCCCGAGCAACGCTCCGTGTGCGACGTCGCGGCTTCGAGGCGACATCCCTCAGGAGCCGGTCGACTTATAAATTAATCCTGGTTTCCGTAGACTCTTTCGATACCATTCTTTCTCGCGGCCGTTTCCGCTCTTCCGTCACCTGGACTCTGGTGACGCACGAAAACAAAAAATGTAGGTAATTTTTTTGGTTTTTCACAGATGAAACTATGTTTTTGTTTGAAGAATTCGAAAAGTCCGCAACATCGCTCAAGAGCGGGTCGACTTATAAATTAATACTGGTTTCCGTAGACTCTTTCGATACCATTATTTCTCGCGGCCGTTTCTGCTCTTCCGTCACCTGGCCTCTGGTGACGCGCGAAAACAAAAAATGTAGGTAATTTTTTTGGTTTTTCACAGATGAAGCTATGTTTTTGTTTGAAGAATTCGAAAAGTCCGCAACGTCGCTCAAGAGCGGGTCGACTTATAAATTAATACTGGTTTCGAGAGACTCTTTCGCTAACATTCTTTCTCGCCGCCCTTTCCGCTCTTAGTTTTAACCGTTTCCGCTCTTCCGTCACCTGGACTCTGGTGACGGAAGGAACAAAAATGCTGGTAATTTTTTTGGTTTTTAACAGAGGAAGCTATGTTTTTGTTTGAAGAATTCGAAAAGTCCGCAACATCGCTCAAGAGCGGGTCGACTTATAAATGAGGCTCTTTCGCTACCATTCTTTCTCGCTGCCCTTTCCACTCTTACGTCACCTGGACTACGGTGACGGAAAAAAAAAATTCCGGTAATTTTTTGCTTTCTCACAGAGGAAGCTATGTTTTTGTTTAAAGAGTTCAAAAAGTCTGCAATATCGCAATATCGCTCAAGAGCGGGTAAACTTATTAATGAATCCTAGATTCGACAGACACTTTTGCTACTATTTTTTCTCGCCACCCTTTCCGGTCTTAGTTTTGTGCACCTGGACTCTGGTGACGCAAGAAAACAAAAATGACGGTGATTGTTTGCTTACTCAGGGAGGAAGATGTGGTTTTGTTTAAAAAATTTGAGAATTCCTGACCGCAAGATCTTTCAACGGCGCGTCGACTTGTAAATAAATCCTACTTTAGAAATACTTTTTTCCAACGATTGACCCCTTATTTTTGTGGACCTAGACTGTGGTGGCGGAAGAAAAAAATGCCGGTAATTGTTTGCTTCCTCAGAGAAGAAGATCTGGTTTTGTTTAAAAAATTTGAGAAGTCTGGACTGCAACGTCCCTCAATAGGGAGTCGACTTATAAGTAAACACTACTTTCGATGCACTATTTCGCAATCTTACCCCTCTAAGTAATGGAACCAAAAAAAAGCCGGCCATTTTTTGCTTCCTCAAAGAGGAAGATATGCTTTCGTTACAAAAAATTTAGACTTCAGTGTATAACCGAGCTCACCCTCTTAGTGCACCAGGACTTTGGTGCAAAAAAAAAAAACAAAAAATGTTGGTAATTTTTTGCTTTCTCACAGACGAATTTCTGTTGCCATTATTTTTAAATCGACAAGTCCAACCGCAGATCAACGGTCTCCTCTTTGTGCAACATCGTGACTTCGACGCATCAACCCCCAACTTACAAATAAATCCTACTTTCCATAAACTCTTTCCCAACTGTCATCCCTCTCAGTTTCATGCCCTTGGAACTATGTTTTCGTTAAAAAAAAAATCAAGATCTCAGTGTACAACCCAACTTTCGCTTATATACCCATTTTAGATATAACGGCTTGCGCCGCCACCGGGAACAAGGAAAAGTGCGGAGCACCTACCGCGGCCCATCGATCCTCGTGAACGTCCAATTACTCCCAAGAAATATCGTCTCTCTCTCATGACGAAGTTTCCGGGACGTCAATCGGAGCTAACGAGGTCGCAGCGCGGATTATCCGCCAGTGTCAAGCTGGTCCGTCGCATCGGGAAGATGTCTTCGGGACCCGGAGGTGGGCACGACCGAAGGACGTCAGTTAAGCGGCGCACGAACTTGCGTCATTATTGATATTACATTACTACCAATCCCACTTCCCCCCTCCCTCCCACTCGCAAATCCAATTGACACTCTTCGGTCGGTATCAAATTTTCACGATAAAAAAAAAAAAACGATCATTCCATCAAGTTAAAAATCTCACGATTGCCCAACTTTCTCTCTTGATTTAATGCTCAAAAAGATTTTACCTATTTCTGACAGAATACTTTCTCCGAAGTATTCCTTGCCATCCGAAGATGAATCTCCACCCCGCGTCCCATTCGCTTCGAATTTTATTTATTTTTTTATATGGAAAGAATGTGTAGAAAGTTACAAAATGCAAAGTGAATTTAAAAATCTAAAAAGATTCGTACGTGTTCAGAAAAATGAACGAATAATATTAATTAAAAAAGTTAGGTTTCCAGACGATGTATTGAACAATTTTATTTTTCATAAATTTGTTAATAACATTTTGGATTTATTATTATGCAAAATTTATCTTTTCGACACCTTTAACATGCTTAATTTATTTCAGATTTTAATCGAGAAGTGTTTGCAATTCCCCAAAAAAATGTAGTCAAAAGTACAAATTTGTTTATTTTACAGTGCACTTCCCCCCTCCCTCCCAATAACAAATCCAATTGACACTCTTCAGCCAATCTCAAATCTCCACAATAAAAAAACCCCCCATTATTCTGCAAAGTAAAAATCTCACGATTCCGAAGCTTTCCCGCTTGATTTACCGCTCAAAAAGATTTTCCCTGTTCCTCCCGATTTCTGACAGCGCTTCCTCTCTCCGGAGTATTAACCCTTGCTATCTTCATCTCCAGCTCGCGTCCCTTTCGCTCCGACCCGTTGATTCTCTCGCTCTCCCGTTTCATCCCGTCCGAAGGACTCCGCGGGGTCGGAGAGGGACGGGGTAGTAAACCGGGAATTACGCCGAGTGCCAAAGAGAATTGCCAGACGTTCGACGAGGGGTTGGAAGGTCTGAATAATTGATGGGTATCGCTGACTGGCGACGGGGGTATCGAACGGAAGCCCCGTGATAATTAATTCACGAGACGGTGGAAATAGAAATAGCACGGAATCGCTCCACCACCGTCAGCTGTGCGCCGGCTAGAGAATGCCTCGCATATAACCCGAGATAAAGAGATGAGATAATGGAGGGAACAGTGGACGAAGAAAACTCCCCGAGGTGGATGTGTGTGTGGCTCCTCAAAATCCATCAATTATGCAACGGCGAAGCCGTACGACGGTACTTATGGCTGCGGTGTAGCGTTACGTATGACGAATATAACCGCTTCTTTACCCTTTGCCCACCCCTCGCTCCCCCCGTCGGCCACTTACGGCACAACAACGTCTTTACAATGGCGAGCCTTTACTCGGCTCACAATAAAAATAATGCATTCCGCGATCGATGCTTTCCACGGTGTAATTTTGTTGCGGAGCATCGAGTGCTCTCTTCCGGACCGAGGGGCAACTCTTTCGTTAATTTGTTCGCCGTTGTGGGGCTTTGCGTCGCGCGGAGTCGAGAGACTCGATCGCGACAGCTAATTTCCGAGGGGAGGAAACGGCCTTGTTGATGAGACTGTTGGGTTTTGCAACTGATCGATTGAGATTTCTTGCAACTGATCGATTGGTTTTTGGAGCTGGTCGATTGAGTTTTTGGAACTGATGGATTGAGTTTTTGGAACTGATCGATTGGTTATTACAACTGATCGATTGGTTTTTGGAAGTGACCGATTGATTTTTAGAAGCGATCGATTGGTTTTTGGAAGTGATGGATTCGTTTTTGGAGCTGATCGATTGAGATTTTGGAACTGATGGATTTAATTTTTGGAACTGATGGATTGAGTTTTTGGAACAGATGGATTAAGTTTTTGAAACTGATCGAGTGGTTCTTGCAACTGATCGATTGGTTTTTACAACTGACCGATTGGTAATTGAAGTGATCGATTGGTTTTTGGAGCTGATGGATTGAGTTTTTGGAACTGATGGATTAAGTTTTTTGGAACTGATCGATTGGTTCTTATAACTGATCGAAAGGTTCTTGCAACTGATCGATTGGTTTTTGGAAGTGACCGATTGAGTTTTTGGAACTGATTGATTGGTTTTTACAACTGATCGATTGGTTCTTGCAACTGATCGATTGGTTTTTGCAACGGAGTAATTTGTCACACGCAACCGATGAATAGCTTGTCACGACCGATGTATCGCTCGTCTATAAGAACGCTAAGAAGGTAAGCTGAACGATCCAATATTTGTATCCCGTGCGAGCATCCACCACGTCGTCACCTATAGCAAAGCTCCCTCCTTCCTCTCAACGAGCCTAAAGACCGACGACAATAAAATAATTGCAAAATCATCTGCCTCACAGCTAAAAAAGAATACATTAGGCCCTCGATGGTTTCTCCGCTGTAATTTTGTTGCAGACCATCAAGTGCTCCTCCAACCCGATCGCCGCCCGTTCATTAATTTCCTCGCGGTCGTAGGGTTTTCCGTCTCACGGAGTTAAAAGGCCAGATTGCGACAGGCAACTTCGAGGAGAAAACGATCCTCCCGATGGCGCCATTGGTCGTTCGACCGATCGATCGGTTTTGCGACCGACTGATTTGTTGCGCCCGACCGATGGATTTCTTGGCACGACCAATCGTATCGTCCGACTGCAGGAACTCCGAGAAGTTACTTGAGCCAATCTTATTTTTCCCCTGCGAGCATCCACCACGTCATCGCCGATGGTAAAACTTTTTTTTCTTCCTTTTAGCGAGCCGAAAGACCGATGACAATAAAATATGTACGTCTCACCTGCGTCATAGCTCAATCATTTCTATAGCAGCACAATCCACGCGTGCTATTTCGTAAACGTCCATCAAAAAAAAAAAAAAAATTCTCGGTATATGCTAGTTTGCCGCAATCGTAGGGCCGCCGGATATATAATATCGTTTTACCCTACTCGTCATTATATTGTCTTGCCTCCCTTCGTACAACGGCGCGAGTGACGTACCTGGCCCAACACTCATTACAGCCTATAGACAATATACTTCAACTCTTTCGCAACTTCCGCATCTATTTTCTCCCGCCAGTGACGTAAAACATCCTCGCTTTGCGCTATTGATTGTGAATTTATTTTCTCTGCAAACACGAACCGGTACGCGCAGCGGCTAATTCGAGAACGACACCTTTGGCGCTCTATCCTTCACATACGCGCAGTTCATTTCTTTATATTTTCGGAAATTTTGGTTTCCGAAGATTCAACGGAAATACGTCACTTCCGGTTTGCTGGTAACATTTTTTCGGCCGTCTTCGGTTTGTAAACCTGATTTTTCGACCGGAAGTGACGTCACGTCGGAAATGTGTGAATTCCAGGTTAGAAATCTCATTCTTCGACCAGAAGTGACGTCGTACCGGAAGTAGGTCACTTTTGGTTTGGAAATCTTATTTTTCGACCGGAAGTGACGTCGTACCTGAAATACATCACTCCTGGTTTGAAAATCCTATTTTTCGACCGGAAGTGATGTCCCGACAGAAATACGTAACTTCCGCTCTGAAAATCTCATCTTTCAACCAGAAGTGACGAAACTTCGGTCTGAAAATCTCATTTTTCACCCGAAAGTGACGAACTCCTGGTATGACGTCCCTCTCGATTTGAAAATCTCATTTTTCGACCAGAACTGACGTCATACTGGAAATACGTCACTTCCATGTAAATTTCCTAATTAATTAAAAAATTTTGTTATTATTAAATTGCTTAGTTCAGAAAAATTGATTTAATTAGAATTTTTTTCCATAAATTAAAATTATTAAAAAATCCCTTATTATTGTTTAATAATTTAAAAATTATTTTTTAAAATCTAGTTAAATTTAAATTTTGTAATTTATAAAAAATTAAATTAATTAATATTTAAATTAAACGGAATTAAATTATTTTGATTAGATGGAATTTTGAATATTTTAAATAATCTTAGAATTCTACCAGTTAATTTAAAACTTAATTAACTTTCCTAATTAATAAAAAAAAATTGTTTTTGATATTAAAAATCTTGAGTTTTGAAAATCTCGTTTTTCGACCGGAATTGACGAACCTTCGGAATGACGTCACTGTCAGTTTGACAATCTCCTTTCTCCGTCCGAATGTGACGTCATACCGGAAGTGACGTCACTGCCGCTCAAAAAATGAAATTTTTCAACATTTTCAACATTTTCAAACATTAACTGACGTATTTCCGATATGACGTGAATTCCGGTTAGAAGACCTCATTTTTTTCAGCAGGAAGTGACGTCACAACGGAAATACGTGTTGAACAGTGCGTTCCTGCATGTTCAGAATTTTTCTTCATCGCGGATATGCCCCGAGACTGTGGGTCACAGAAGTCACAGCGCGTGCCGGATTTGACGTTGCTTTTCTCAGAAAGAGCGCGCAAAAGCTCGAGGGTACGCGAAGCGACGGAGGGTTCTGGAGTTATGCGGGTCTTTGTGCGTCGCGAAAGAGACGGAAAGAGACAAAGGGGCGAGGAGGAAAGTGAAGAAAATGACGAGGGACGGGGCCGCGGAGAAAGAACTACCGGGAACGGTGGCTCATCCGCGTGTACGGGAAAGATTATAGGGTTTCGAATACGAGGGAGAGAAATGGCGAACGCGCGGACGGCGGATCTATGGGAAAGGGGCAGAAAACTCTCGGGATATAAAGCATCCCCTCTTTATTCCGTCGTTTCCAGATACCGAGACGCATGATTCATATCCGGATGCTCGAGCCAGCGGGGGGGGGGGGGGGGGGGGGGGGGAAGGGGAGGGGCTTTTCTTCCGAGAAAGAGATTGGCCGCTGATGTCCTGCGGATCTGGACACGATGACGATGACCGTCGTAAAAAAAAACATATATGCGAGAATATGTTTTTCGCGAAAATTTTTATTTTTTATTTATATATTGGGAGATTGAAGACGGAGGGTAAAAAATAATTTCGTAAAATATGGAGAGGAATTTTCGTCACAATAATTTTGTTAAATAAGAGTTTAAATAAGTTTGATAAATGAGTTTAAATAAGAGTTTAAATCAATTGTTAAATAAGAATTTCTTAAATTCGTTTGTTTGGGTTTGAATACAAAACCTGTACCTTTATTTCGCGTGTCATTGACAACTTTAAGTTCTACTTTCGGTTGTAAAAGTGAAGCCGGATGGTGCAGTAGGAAAATTTACGAATACAAAATTGTGGGCGTTTATGGACAATAAGTTATTATAAAAAGTACAAATTTTTTTTTACTTACTATAATAATGAGTTGTATAAACGAGATTAAAGCTGTAGAAATAAATTCTTAATTTAATGTACTCGGTTTTGAAATTGAAATACCAGATATTAAAGTTACAAACCTTTTGCCCGAAATTTACGAAAATGTAAATTAAAAATAAAAATTTCGCTATAAAATTGTACATATAATCTATATATTACGAGACACACATGACGACCATATCCAAACAATTCTGAAAAAAATGAAAAACAGCAAATACATTTTTGCGCAAAAAAATGGAATACAAATTTAAATACCCATTTTTCGCATATAATTTTTTTGCGTACGGTGATAATTTATTATCCGTGACCTGCGAATGATCGCCGAGAAGCCATCGACGATCGTTCACGCTCAAAGGCAGGGTAACCCAAAAATCCGCATCGTTCGAGAACGAAGAGATTCGTGCGACGGATTTTCCCCGTGCGGAAATATTGACGCATTCGCCTGCAATAAATAAAAAAAAGAGGGGGGTCGAAGGGCCGGGGGGGGGGGGGGGGGGGGGGGGGGGAGGGGGCGGGGGTTTTGGAGGAAAGGGGGGGGAGCGGGGCGGCCTTCTCGACCATTAGGACTAATTTGCGTCAAATCGCATCGGGCTTTCGCAGCTTCCAGAGGGGTCGAACGAGTGTCGAACGGCGAATTTTATCACCCCCCATTCCCCCCTCGCCCCCCTCGGGGACGCTGTCGCCGCCGGCATGCGTGTCCTCCCTCGCAGGGGGTTTTCGCCTCCCGACCAATTCGGCCGGATTGCGAAAGTCCGAGACGTGAGAATTGCAAATTGTACCAATTTCGGGCGCAAGTGAACATGCACACACTGTGTGTCGCGTGCGGGGAACGCCTTTTCTTATCGCGGGGGCACACGAGCGACGCATCCCTCGCGTTACTGCCGAGAGGTACGAGAGTGCGTGATTCGAAGACCGAGGGAAATCAGCTTCTCCGGAGTGGGAGCCAAAATTTGGCCGGAACTTCGATCGGTCGAACCGTTGTATGGCCGGAAATCATGTGCGGCCGAGCGCAGTTCTTCCGAATCGTCGAAGTTCGGAAACTTCATGTCGCCCAATCTTTATTTTTCTAAACTGCAAAATTTTCAAAACTTGATTTTTCTGAATCGTCCAATCGCTGAATCTTTATTTTTTCGAATTGTCAAATTTCCAAAACATTATTTTTCTGAATCGTCGAAATACCGAATCTTTATTTTCCGTACTGTCAAAGTGCCGAATCTTTATGTTTCCGAATTGTTAAATTGTCAAAACTTATTTTTTCCAAATTCTCAAAATGACGAAACCTTATGTTTCCGAATTGCCAAATTGCAAAATCTTTAATATTCAGAATCGACGAAGTGTTGAATCTTTATCTTTTCGAAATGTCAAATGTCCAAAAATGCATTTTTCTGAATCTTCAAATTTCTAAAACTTTATTTATCCGAATTGCCAAATTTCCAAAACTTTATTTATTCGAATCGTCAAAGTTCCGACTTTATTTATCCGAATCTTTATTTTAGCGAACGTTACACTTCAGAAAATCGCAGTTACCAAACATCATTCCTCCAAGTTATAGTTTGAGCGAACGTCATTTTTCCGAATAATAATTTCACCGAACTTAATTTCTGCAGATCGTTAAATCTCCGAATATCAAAACGTCAAATCGTCATTCTCCCTAATGGCCTAATAATCAATTGAATTGAATCATGAAGCTAAAATTTGATTAAAATTGTATTGTTGAACGACATTAAAATTTTATTGTTGATTCGACCGATTGAAATTTCGGTAAAATAATGTGGCTTCGTACGTTCCTACGGGGTTGAAAGTTATCGGCGCGGACTGAAATCCAACAACTCAACTTGATCCCGTATTGATCTTCCTCCTCGCCGGTTCGCACGGCGTATCAGATGCAATCGGGAAGATCGATGCGAGGTGAATGACGACGAGTTCGCTGGGATGTTTGTGCACCGCTTGGGAAGAGCGTAGGCTTCGTGAGACTGACCGGTCGCTCATTTCCACCCACTCCGGCGAGTGCGAGGGCGGACAGTAGTGAACGAGACATCGCC
The DNA here is from genome assembly GCA_030522665.1 of Ichneumoninae sp. A BG-2022a. Taxonomy (NCBI): domain Eukaryota; kingdom Metazoa; phylum Arthropoda; class Insecta; order Hymenoptera; family Ichneumonidae; species Ichneumoninae sp. A BG-2022a. Next base: position 14,207 of record JAPYZC010009071.1, read on the forward strand.
GAGCGACGGAGGAACGAAGGATGCGACGAACCATCCTCCTCGGTCATCCTCCGTATCGTCCGGAATATCTTTTCGTCAAAATGCATGAGAAAAAAAAAAAAAATCGCGATGGTTGTTCGAAGGTACACTCGATACGGAAATCCCTCATTTAGAGCAAATTCGGTGAATATGAAACGGTGACACAAACGGAGATTCAGAAAAAATATTTAACTTCCTTAATTTAAGACTCATGGTTCGAATTACCAAGAATAAAAAAAAGCGAGTAAGATGGACCACCGCCCGATATCTGGGTAAAGAGCCTGAAAATATTTAATTGCCGGACTTTTATGAAGAGCGATCTCGAACCGTAGTAGGATTTACCTCCGGGACCAGGAGATCAAGCCCCAAACTTTTCCGCAGTCCATATTCACCCTTTTCTTTCTTTCATGAATTTCTCGGAATTTCTCAATTTTCTCGGAATTTCTCCCCAAACTTTCTACCGGTCCATATTCACCCCATCGTCATTACCTTTTCTATGCACTCCGTCTTTTCGTGGAATTTTCTCGACAAAAATACTAACTTCCTTAACCTAAGACTGAAGGCCCGTATACCTAAGAATAAAAAAAAAACGATCAAGATGGACCACCACCTTCCAACGTTTCAGGGAAAAAACCATAAAAATATTTCATGGCCAGGCTTTTACATGAACAGCGACCTCTACCTTTCATTCCCCCCAATGAAGTGCGCTTCGTCCCCAAACTTTCCCGCGGTCCATATTCAGCCCTTTTCTTTCTTTCATGAATTTCTCGGAATTTCTCCCCAAACTTTCTACCGGTCCATATTTACGCCATCGTTATTACCTTTTCTATGCACTCCGTCTTTTCGTGGAATTTTGAAAAAAAATGTTACCTTCCTTAACCTAAGACTCAAGGCCCGTATACCTAAGAATCCAAAAAAAAGCGACCAAGATGGACCACCACCTCCCAACATTTCACAAAAAAAAAAACCATACAGAAATATTTCATTCCCAGGCTTTTACATGAACAGTCTACCTTTCACTCCTCCCACCGAAGTGCGCTTCGTCCCCAAACTTGCCCGCGGTCCATATTCACCCCTTTTCTCTCTTTCATGAAATTCTCGGAATTTCTCCATTTCCTCAGAATTTCTCCCGTCTTTAAGAAAGGCCATGCTCTCGGTTTGCCAGTCTTTCCTCTCTCGCGTCTCGCTGGTCCGCAGTCGGACTCCCAAAACCGCTCGCGTTCGCAGAGTACGCGCTCAGCCCGTCGGATGCTTAGATGGCCCGCGCGACAAATTCTCGCTCGCGCCGCTTCGTAATTGCGATTTATGAGCCGCAGGCCAGCCGCCATCGTTGCGGCCCGACGTGAGCGCATTTAATGGCGTGTTGAATAACGAATTTATACGCGGTGGGAGGAGAGGAAGCGGCCGGGACGAAGCGGCGAAGTAAAGCGTGCGCGAGGCCGAGCGCGGGCGGAAGCGCGAGGAGGACGAAAAGCGGGCCGGGTAGCGCGAGGGCTCTTGGAGGACACACGTTCGTCTGAAATATAACCGGGCGACGTTGGGCTCGCGACAACGACGAACGGCCCGCCGAGACGACGATACCCCGTGGACGCGGTTCACGAAAAACTGAGCAGCGCGCTATGTGGCGGACGTGTTTACGGCTCCAAAAATACGAATGGCGGAGCCGAGGCGGCAAGGCTCACATCTTACGCGCACCCAACACTGGTGCACCATGTGCAAATGTCTTCCTCTCGGTTTCCGAAGCCCAAATAGACTCGCCGCAATATCAAAAGGACCGTCCATCCTAAACTGACAAACTTACGTCGTAATCACACTTTTATTCACTGACGCTTCCTCAAAGCGCGTGATGGACTTTTATTGACGGTTCCGTTTATTTGGTTTAAGTAAGATATTTATTTGATTAAAATAAATATTTATTTAAATCAAATAAATATTTTAAACCAAATAAACGGTGGCCGTCAAATAAATTGTTTTTCTGCGTGTTTAATGATTTTTCCGTTTCATTTGAAACAAATCTACAGATCATATATCTATTTTATTTTAAAAAATCTCATACTTGTTTTTTACTTAATAAAAAAGATATTGCTTTTTTTTACTTAAAAAAACGTATTGCTTTCTTTTACTTAAAAAAAAGATGTGCAAATGTCTTCTACTCGGTTTCCGAAGCCCAAATACACTCGGGCAATATCAAAAGGACCGTCCATCCTAAACTGACAAACTTACGTCGTAATCACACTTTTATTCACTGGTTTAAGTAAGATATTTATTTGATTAAAATAAATATTTATTAGATTTAAATTAATATTTATTTAAATCAAATAAATATTTTAAACCAAATAAACGGTGGCCGTCAAATAAATTATTTTTCTGCGTGTATTAATGATTTTTCCGTTTCATTTGAAACAAATCTACAGATCATATATCTATTTTATTTAAAAAAATCTCATACTTGTTTTTTACTTAATAAAAAAGATATTGCTTTTTTTTTACTTAAAAAAAACGTATTGCTTTCTTTTACTTAAAAAAAAGATGTGCAAATGTCTTCTTCTCGGTTTCCGAAGCCCAAATACACTCGGGCAATATCAAAAGGACCGTCCATCCTAAACTGACAAACTTACGTCGTAATCACACTTTTATTCACCGATGTTTTTTCTCAAAGCGTGTGATAGACTTTTATGTTTGTACATCCAGAAAAATAATTTATTTGACGGCCACTGTTTATTTGGTTTAAGCAAAATATTTATTTGATTCAAATAAATATTTATTTTAATTAAGTAAATAGTTACTTAAATTAAATAAATATTTATTTAAATCAAATAAATATATCGCTCAAACCAAATAAATGGTGGCCGTCAAATAAATTATTTTTCTGGGTGTATTAATGATTTTTCCGTTTCATTTGAAACAAATCTACAAATCATATTTCTATTTTATTTTTAAAAGTATCATAATTCTTTTTTACTCTTAAAACTTACTTTTTTACTCTTAGATATTGCTTTTTTACTCTCATAAAATGATATCTTATTATTAAAAATAAATAAATTCTTTTGTATTGGAGATTTTTTTGCAAAGTTTATGTTTTGGTATTTTAAGTAGTACGTCAGGCGTGCTCGCTCAGAAATCAGTAGTCGCGAGAGACGGTGACAATATTTCTTTATTCGTTTTATTTTCAGAGGAATTCCGGTGAACTCTTTGGTCCTCAAATCGATCAGTCTTCCGGGCTCTCCGGGGGCTTCCATGCTTCTTCATTTCCCGAACGTTTTACAATTCTCGTCACTCTCGTACGACGAGCGACAGCTGTGACGGTCCTCACGGTGGCTCAGGCTAAGCCGGTCGGCCAAATCCGAACGACGTTTCTAACACTTCTCGTTCACTCTAATGGAAAAAGCTCCCGTTCACTTCGGATGTGTTCCGCGGGAGAGCGAGAGAGCTTTACACGTTATAAACCCAGGCCGCAGAATTCACTGGGTGCGGAAGGGAAAGCGTTGACGAGGCTCTTCGTCTCTTCGGAGGGATCTTCCTTGACGGCCGAGCTATCTCCGGATGGTCATTCGAACGCTCCATGGATTTACGAATCAAATATAAACTCGATAAATAAATAATGACACTCAACACATCCTGTCGAAAAAATATTTTAAAGCCAGAAGTGACGCATTTTCGGTACGACGTCACTTCTGGTCGAAAAATTATTTTTCCAAACCGGAAGTGACGCATTTTCGGTATGACGTCACTTCCCGTCTAAAAATGTGATTTTCAAACCGGAAGTGACCAATTTCCGGTCGCGACGCCACTTCTAGTCGAAAAATGAGATTTTTAAACCGGAGGTGACCAATTTCCGGCATGACGTCACTTCTAGTCGGAAAATTAGGTTTCGAAACCCGAAGTGACCATTTTCCGGTCATGACGTCACTTCCAGTCGAAAAAGTTAGATTTTCAAACCGGAAGTGACCAATTTCCGGTCATGACGTAACTTCTAGTCGGAAATTTATATTTTGAAACCGGAAGTGACCAATTTCCAGTCATAACGTCACTTCCAGTCGAAAAATTAGATTTTTAAACCGGAAGTGACCAATTTCCGGTCATAACGTCACTTCCAGTCGAAAAGTTAGATTTTGAAACCGGAAGTGACCAATTTTCGGCATAACGTCACTTCCAGTCGAAAAGTTAGATTTTGAAACCGGAAGTGACCAATTTTCGGCATAACGTCACTTCTAGTAAAAAAAATGAGATTTTGAAACCGGAAGTGATCAATTTCCGGTCATAACGTCACTTCTAGTAAAAAAAAATGAGATTTTCAAACCAGAAGTGACGTGCCTTTCTATGCACAAGCAGGACAAGCGATGTGCCTTTTTTCAAATTGCCGCGGAATTCCACCCGCTCTTACTTTCCTAGTGAACGCAATCTTTTCGGCTGCATCGTACACGAGCCAGTTCGTACAATATTTCGATAGACTAGAAATAGCCGCGTGAGTTGCGGAATTACAAAATCGCCCCTGCACTTTTACCTCGGCTTAATCGCAGATAAAAAGAGGGATCGATATCTCGCGCAAAACCTTACTTCTGAAACTACCATGAGGTAGCCGAAGCGAGCCGTGCTTCCACACATTCAGCGCAGATACGCCCGGAGCAACAACCACCGGCTCTGGTTTTCGATTAACGCAGGATACATCCAGTCACGCGATATTCCGCGGTCCATCGTTCACTGACATGCGAGGACTTAGCGCTAAATCATCGCGGCTCGTCATTAATTACAGAAAGCGAGAGACGGCGCCCGACCCGCTCGCTCCCGTCCATCCAGCGTACACGGCACGGACATTGTGCTCTTGTGTATTGACGCGCACCCTGTTATCGGCATCCCAAATTGCGTTACACCCGAAATGCCGGACGGACATTCGTTTTGGTGCATCATGGGTCGTTCGCTAACGAGCATGCATTGAAATTTTTTTTTAATTTTCAGAATCGAGCCCTCCGACCACGAAAACTTCCACTAACGGTTCATTTATTTTCGGCCTTTTTCTTTTTTTTTTTTTTGAGTGCGTCGGTGCTAAGAGAAGGATCTTGTAAATATTACTATATCGCTTGAGAGATATTGCGGTGGCACGTTGTGTTGTGTCGACGCGGACCCTGTTATCGGCAGACCAAATTACGTTACACCCGAAATTCCTGACGGACGGTCGTTTCGGTACCGAGCCGGGACCTTGGGTGGTTTTCTATCGAGCACAGCCTGAAAAAGAATTTGTTTGACGGGTCTCCGCAAATAAATATTTATATAAAACAAAATATTTAAATAAATATTTTGTTCATTGAAATAAATATTTTATTGATTAAAATAAATAATTTATTGATTAAGGAGGGATAATTATAAATTATATATTAATATATTATATATTAATAACATTTTGCAATTATTATTATGCAAAATTAATCTTCTGAGTACCTTTAGTATACATGATTTTTTTCAGATTTTTACACGATCACGAAGTACTTGCAATTTTCTCTTATTGTTGTCGAACTTATGCGAAGTCAGCGCGCAACGAGACTCCCTCCTTAAAATGAATATTTTATTGATTAAAATAAATATTTTTTCGTTAAAATAAGTATTTTATTGATTAAAATTAATATTTATTTGCGGGGGCTCATCAAATTAATTATTTTCCAGAGGGCACACATTGCAATTTTAAAAAAATGTCCCCTACGGGTTCATTAATTTTCGAGTTTTTTCTGTTTTTAGAGTGCGCCGGAACCCTCGCAAAGCCGGAAGTTACACTGCGAGAAGGATCTTGTAAATATGACTATATCGCTTGATAGATATTGCGATAGCGCGTTGTGTTGTGTCAACGCGAACCCTATGATCGGCATCCCAAATTGCGTTACACCCGAAATGCTAGGCCGACATTCGTTTCGGTACATCGCCGGATGTTTTACTAACAAGCACACAACATCGTGATTGTTTGATTTTAAGGAACAAACCTTTCGCCCACAAAAACGTCCACTAACGGTTCTTTTTTTAAGCTTTTTTTGACATGCACCCTATTATCGGCATTACAAATTACCTCACACTCGAAATACCTGATGGACATTCCTTTCCACACATCGTCGCTACTCTCGATGGTTTCTCAACCAGCATACAACATTGCAATTTTTTAATTTTCAGATTCAAGGACTTTGCCCACAAAAACTTTCCCCACTGGTTCCCGGTTCATTAATTTCCGAGAGTTTTTTTTTAGAGTCCCTCGCGAAACCGGAAGTTAGTCAATGGAAACGGAATTGACTGAAAACGGAAACGCTTGTGCATCGAAATGCACCCTATTATCAGCATTACAAATTGT
>JAPYZC010009076.1:0-17500 GCA_030522665.1 Ichneumoninae sp. A BG-2022a
TTTTGAATTTAGGAGTTTAATTGGAATTTTGCCTTTGCGTCGGTGACTGTGCGGCTGTTGAGGATGGAGTTTTTTTTAGAGCATTAATAAATAATAGAACGCAATATAATAAAACTGAACTTTGAAGGTCTTTCACCATTATTAACAAATGATACCAGCTTCAGGAAATTCTTCAATAATCAAAATAATTTCGTTCGAATGGCTGTTGTTCCCACTTGTTTGAGAAGAGTAATCGTAGTCGATCCACCAGTTAGTTAGTTGCAACGAACATCATCCATTTTGCTCCTTTTTCGAGCAATCATGTGGCGTGGTAAAACTTTACCTTTGGTGTCCTTTTATAAAGCAATCATGTGGCGCGGTAAACCTTTACCTTTGGTGTCCTCTTATAAAGCAATCATAGTGGAAATTATGCTTTTGAATTTAGGAGTTTAATCGTCGCGAATGGCGTTATCGGTGCTATAATGTTTTCGATGAACATTTGTCAAGTTCAGAATTTCACGATATTTTTCCCTAACCACCTTCGCGGCTTGCCGTCTTCTGCTGGTCGCGGGTTGACTTTTCCGACTTGCACTGACGCTTCAAAGCGGGTTTTTGCTTTTGTGTCGGTCACTGCGCGGTTGGGGACGATGGAGCAGTTTTTTTAGAGCATAAATAAATAATAGAATAGCAATAGAAAGTAATAAAATAAAACTGAGCTTTGACAGTTTCTCACCAACATTAAGAAATAATATTAGCTTCATGCAATTCTTCAATAATCGAAATCATTTTGTTTGAATGCCTGTTGTTCACGCGAAGGATGAGATCGCCTCTTTGGTGTCCTCTTATGTGGTGAAGCAATCATAGTCAAAATTACGCTTTTGAATTTAGCACTTTTATCGTCGCTCATAGTTTCATCGCTGCTGGATAGGCATTTGTCGAAATAAGGATTTCACGATATTTTTCCCTATGATTCGCACTCACAAGAGTTTCCTCGTGTTTTTTTTTTACGGGATTCTCTTGGAACTTAATAAATTGATTTTCGGGATGAAATGCCGGAAACATCGACGATCAGAATCTCGATTCGTACACGTTACGACATTGTTATATTATTGTGGGATTATTGTTGCTTTTTTTTGCGACGCCTGCTATATATATATTTATATAGTTTTTTCTGTTTTGTTTATGTTTGTATTGTATATAGGCGATTGGCACTATGAGAATTCAAGGATCAATTATTTAAACGAGTGTGAATACTGTTCGATTCGGAATACCTTTTAGGTAAGACTCTTAGTACAGCTTTCGTGTACGCGTTTTTTACTATTATTATAATTACTATAAGTGTCATAGATTATGCATTTTCTTCATTTTTTCAATCTTTTTCACTTTTTTTTACGATATAAAATATGCTTGTCTCTGATTTCTCTCTGAATCGTTGATATTTTTTTTTCTTTAAATACGTTTACTCGAAGTCTTTGAATAATATCTATCTTACGTACGAGTAGGTACCGAGTCACACTGGTCGCTCGAGTGTACAGACGATTTTTTTTTTCACTTGTCACGAAACACTGGAATTGTTTTTTTTTTTGGGTTTCTTGAATACCCACATTTTTTTAAACTTACACGACTAATTGTATTGGAAGACTATGGAGTTTTTTTCTCTTAGGAGATTATTTTTACAGTCTTACCCACGGGTATAGCTTCTTCTTCTTCTTCATCTTCCTCCATTATTCGGACATATACTTTATGGCAATTATAGATCGGCAGTAGCTTTTGCTTCAATATCGATTAATAAATATAAATCTTTAGACGTTTATGTTGCATGGCTTCAATTCCATGAACTGATAAGGCACGTGGAGAGTTGCATTGTTGTGCTCTACGAGCAAGTGACCCCGTCTCGGTGACGCTCCTATCACTAAAACTGTTTCACCTTTCAGCAAAACAACTTCACCATCGCCCTCCTCTGTCGCAAAAAAATAAAACAATTGTAAATAAATACATTTTTCAATAATATTTGTGGGTTCAGTTCGATCTTGTTTTTCGATAGCTCACCTGGAAACGGCATCTTCATCACTCTGGTCTGAGGATATCCGAGCTTTGTGTTTCCAGTAACCGTGTACGATCTGCTCGGCGGAACAGGTGGCGGTCTCTCCTGTCGATAAATAAAATAAATAAAATAAATAAAATAAATAAAATAAATAAAATAAATAAAATAAATAAAATAAATAAAATAAATAAAATAAATAAAATAAATCCTTCGTTAATTTTTTCAACGGAGCGTGTCTTCGACGAAAATAGTTATAAAATTGACGATAACAAAAATTTCAGACGTTCGTGTTCGAGAGATATTTGTTGGATACAAAGACCTCGTTTCATCGACTTTTAGAATTTGATGTATGAAATGTTCGAACGGCGACTCACGAGATCGAGGCCGAACAGCGTGCAAGTCTGTTGAATCATTTTCTGATCGGCGCATTTTTCCGACGGATCCGGCGGAGGTGTACCGGCGATCGGTTGAGGCCTCGGTCGAGTTCCGGTCCCCGTGCCGCTCGTCGTGTTTCGCTGATGACTCGTGGAGTTGACATTCTGCTGATTCTGCTTGGGACCGAGGCCGGGACCGACGTTCATCGCGGTTCTTCGTATCGGCCATCTTCTTCGTACTCTCCAGCCTCTCCACGTCGACTGATATAAAAAAATGTATCGAACCGCTCAAAACATATGTATAAAAAATAAGCAAAAATGTATTTATTTTTATGTAAACAATTATGGAAAAAATCACGGAAAAGATTATGGAAAAAATCATGGAAAAAATTATAGAAAAAATCATGGAAAAAAATTACCTGAATGACCGTCGCAGCTTTTCGTCGGGTTTCCGACCTGAGATTCTCCAACTGCTGTCTTATTCCCTCGCTCAAGAATATATGCCTCTTACCGAGTGCCCAACTCGTGCTGGCGCCAAATTTACTCTTGGTTTGCTGGGCGTTCTGGAGGATCAATTTCGTGTCCTCGACCGCCTGCTCCTCGGCTCTTCGCAGTTGTTTGAACGGCGCTATGAGCCTGTACCTAGAGTTGAAGGCTTTGAAGCGCATACGGTGTGGATAACCACCTGCCATGAGATTCACCGTCTCCAGCACCTGGAGCGATCTTATCTGACGCATCGCCACACCTCTGTCGAGATGCATCGGGCTCTCGGTCGCGTTGCTTCTTATGCACCTAACAAAGTGGGGCCTCGCGTGCACCAGAGTCCTCAGAAGATTGTCGAGCCGCGTGTGGAAGTCTTGAGTCAACGTCGAGATCGGTTCGTCGCCGTTTAATCTAAAAACAAAAAATAAAAAAGTCAATTAAAATAAATTTTTATTTTTAATTTAAAAAGGTAAAATCAAATAAAATAATTGAATGAATGATGATTTTATTTTCTTATGGAAATTATGAAAAATCCATTATTAAGTTATGAAAAAATTTAAAAATTAGAAAGTACAATAAAATCAAATAATGAAATAGGCTATGATTTTTTTTATATTTATAGGATCGATTTAAATAAATGCGATTTAAAAACCGACTCACAGATCTGTGTGAGAGGTCGGCGATATTCTGAAACTGACGCCCCTCGGTACGGTGTCGCTTGCGTAAAGAGCTTTCAGCTCACTGCCGAACAGATGAGTGGCGAATCCAAAATTGCACGTGTGCTTGTAAAACACTGCGACGAGATCGTCAGGCACGACGTCCTTGTTGGTATCTGAAGGATAGCAGACGGATAAGCGTTAAAATTTTATCCAATGAGCCACCCTCCTGGGGGGGCCTCACTGGGGCCTCCATGAGATAGCGCACACAGTAAAAAAGATTGGTACATTTAACAAACCTTTTTTGTCTACAAATGTCCACAATTATTTTGTTGTTGATTTTACAAAAAATACTCGTAAAATTGACAGACATTTTTGTAAAATTGACAGACGTTTTTGTAAAATTGACAGACATTTTTGTAAAATTGACAGACATTTTTTGTAAAATTGACAAACATTTTTGTAAAATGGACAAGATTTATTGCAAAAAGAACAAGAAAAGAATTGTGGACTTTTGTGGACAAGAAACGTTGGGTATTTCACTGTGCAGTGAGCCAGAAAACCGAGATCTTTTGTGCGGTATATTTTTTCTCCGGTCAACTGTTAAATGTTTTCAAAATCAATAATTCGTGGACTCGAATGATAAATGTTTCCAGCCGTGTTCGAGCCAATTAGGTCAACCAGTTTCCCCGCAAACCAGTTTTGGGTTTCTTCAACTCTACGCGTGATTCAGAACAAACCGCCCGATGAATTACTCTCTAACTCGTCTCATTTTCTTCGTAACAACATTCTACACCGGTTCAGCGGAGATTTTTTTGGAGCACCAGGTCCAAGCTATCGACTGATTTAAAACATCGTTAACTTCGTTTTGGTATTTGGTGCCACTTAGTTCTGGATGACTCACCAGAGTTTCGAGAACACTGAGATTTCGAAGTATTGCAAAAGTAATTGACTTCCGGATAACGATGATAGGTACTCGTTGCTAACGATCGAGTTTCAAAAATTCAATGTAGAACCCGTAATATTAGCAAGACTTTAACGAACTATTTTTTTTATTTGGTAAAGTCGTTTTTTTCGAATTTGACTAACTCAGCCACCTCAAGATGAGTAGAAAAAGCCTATAATGACTATAGTAATTGGTAGTATTCCGTCTGTACTTCCCGAACTAATTTTTTTTTATTTTTATTTCGTATATTTTTTTTCTTTTTTTCGAATTTGGTTAACTCGGCTCCCCTCGAGATGAGTATAAGAAGACGATAGTAACTACAGTGACTGGACGTATTCCTTCCGGACTTCCCGAAACCGATAGACAATACCTTAACGAACTAATTGTTATTTATTTTTATTTCGTGTATTTTTTAATTTTTTTTTCTCGGAATTTGGTTAACTCGGCTCCCCTCGAGATGAGTATAAAATGATAATGACTACAGTGACTGGTAGTATCCCTTCTGGACTTCCCGAAACCGATAGACAATACCTTAACGAACTTATTTTTTATTTATTTTTTTTCGTGTATATTTTAATTTTTTTTTTTTCGAATTTGGTTAACTCGGCTACCCTCGAGATGAGTATAAGAAGACGATAGTGACTACAGTGACTGGAAGTATCCCTTCCGGACTTCCCGAAACCGATAGACAATACCTTAACGAACTAATTTTTATTTATTTTTAATTAACTCGGTTAACTCGGCTCTCCTCGAGATGAGTGTAAGAAGATGATAATGACTACAGTGACTGATAGTTTCCCTTCCGGACGTCCCGAAACCGATAGACAATACCTTAACGAACTAATTTTCATTTATTTTTATTTCGTATATTTTTTATTTTTTTCCGAATTTGGTTAACTCGGCTCTCCTTGAGATGAGTGTAAGAAGATGATAATGACTACAGTGACTGGTACTTTCCCTTCCGGACGTCCCGAAACCGATAGACAATACCTTAACGAACTAATTTTCATTTATTTTTATTTCATATATTTAAAAAATTTTTTTCGAATTTGGTTAACTCGTCTCCCCTCGAGATGAGTATAAGAAGACGATAGTGACTACAGTGACTGGTAGTATCTCGTCCGTATGGTACCTTACCCAGGAAGTCCGAAGCGTCGTACGTGACCCTTCCGGCAAAGTGCTGAATCCCGAAGGATCTGCAGTCGACGATTCTCGGCTCGAATAGCCTCGGGTTCTGCTTGTGCTGCACTTTGACCTTGGCGACGTAACTCTCGACGGTGCCGCGTATCGAGCATTCCACGTCGAGCATGCTCAGTAATCCGGTACGCTGTGTGGACCGGAGAGAGTAACCGAGGATGTTAGATAAAGGACGCCGAGTTATATCGCGGCGGACCGCATGGGAATGCGAGAAAATAGACGGGGGAGAATAAAAGAAACGAAAAAAAGAATAAAAAAAAGACGAGCGAAGCTATTCGATTCAGGGGGGGGGGGGGGGGGAGCTGCGGGAGGGACACGCGATGCCCCCTCGATTGCCCCCGGCGGGGGAATCGAAAAGGAAACGCTACAGCAGCGAAAGCTTTCATCCATTCGTTTTCCTAAACTATGTTGCCGCCAGACTCTTTACTATACACCGGTATATATAAAATACTGTTCGGCGTTAAAGCAGAGTGTCCTCACCAGCGAAGATACGAGATCTATGCAGGGCACGTTGTCGACGTAGTCAACCTCGACGTCGCAACGTATACCCTCGTCCCGGCAACTCTCGATCGAGCTCTTGAATATGTGAGTGTTGTAAAAGTGCTGCATCGTCTCCGCGCAGAGATTTATACACAGATGCTCCAGTTGGCTCGGCTTTGGATCCTCGAAACCGAACATGTCGAGGATACCGATGAAACCGTCTGTCGCGTGTCTGACCGCGTTGTTCAGGGCGGTCATGCTCCGGGAACCGGTGCCACCTGTAAGAGGATTCGTTTCAAAATTTAAGAACACATTTTTCAACGCGAGTTACCAATTAAATCAGCGGAAAAGTAATTTTCATTCGGTGGACTTTAGTGAGGTTGACGTCAATTTTTTCGTACACAATGCCGAGCTGGAGAATTTGGATGACTATTGCTCATAGGCGCTCAGCAATTGCCAGTATTTTATTTTATTTTTGAGAGTTTAAAAAAAACGTAGATTATTAAAACAATTATTCAAGGTTTTTTTCAAATAAATTATTTTTAAGAAACATTTTTATAATTAATTTTTTTATGATTCGTAATAAACACTAAAAAAATTTGTTTGAAAATTAATGAACGGTATTGGAAGCTTTTTTACATAAACAGTTTCTAAAATTTCAACCACATGTGTGTTGCAATTTTACAGTAAAATTTGTATTTTTAATGAAAATTTTTGCAAATTCCAGGCAAAAGATTTCTAATTTTAATATCTCGTATTTTTTACAATTTATTTTGACAGTGAAAAATGTTCTCTTAACTTAATTTTAATTTTTATTTTTATCTCTTTTTCAATTCACCTGCCGAACTTCCGATCGTGGAAGCGTGCTGGCTGGTAACTTCCGCCTGATTGTGAACGGATTCGTTGGAGTCCGACGAAAGAGTGCCGAGCGTCGAGCCCAGCCTCTTCAAGCTGTTCGCCCGTCTCACTATAGTCGCCACTGTTCGACAGTAGAGCGCTTTCGCGAGCGAGTCCCTCGTCATGTTGGACTGAAAAAATTCCAAAGAATAAAAATTATTTTTAAAAATAAAAAATAAATAAAAAAATGCTGGCCGTCGGATTATTTTCCAGACCGTCGATCGACTCACCATATTGGCGTCGCACACGGACTTGACGAGCTGACCGCGGGCGTTGTGAGTCCTCGAGGTGAGACCTCTCAGCAAAGCCGGCGGCGGAACTCCGAGAAGTGCGGCCACGGAGCCCAATTCGTTTTCTCCGATAACGCCGACCTCGACACCGGGACCGTCGGTGAATCCGACGTTACCGAGTATCAATACCGCAGCCAGCACTCTCACGACGTCGAGAAAAGGAATTCCGAGGACTCCCAGGCAAGCTTTCCAAGCTTGAAATCTTATCGCGTCCTCGGCCTCGTCCTGTCTCGTGTCGCCGTGCTGGAGGTACCTCAGATTCTTCAGGTTGTAACCCTCAAGATTGAGTTTTACTGTAACATTTTTTTATACATTAATTTATAGAACAGGGCAATTAATTAATTTTTTTGTTCAAATAAAAATTCAGTGTTTGTATTAAAAATAAAAGAATAAAAATAAATAAAATATCGGATTTTTTTATGAGTTCATTTTTATTTATTGTTCTCCAGTGTTTATTCAGACCTCCAAATTACGAGTTACTGTGCATTATAAATAAATTACATTAAATTAAATGAAATAAAAAAATAATTAGAAATTAATTTGCACAGTTAGTGCGTAACAATTTTTTTCATTACAATAAAAATTAGATGCTTGAATTTTAAATAAAATCATTTCCGAAGTTCTTGTGACTTTCATCTAAAATATTCTTAGATTTATTATTCAGAGCTTGAAATTCGGATTTACTGTGTGTTGGTTGTAAAAGGAGACATTCGTAAAATAAATTAAACTACATTAAATTCAAACATTTAAAAAATGATTACAAAATTAATTTACCGTTAGTGCAGGACAAATAAAAAAAAATATTTTTCGTGCGAATAAATGTACCTCTTTCGTCGTGGGAGAGACCGGCGAGCATCTGATAAAATATGTGATAATTTTTCTCATCGGGCAGTGGCCTGATGACTCTCGTCTGATCGAGGAAGTAGCAATGGATCTTCGTTCTGTACAGAGCACCGTCGGTCACCTGGACCTCGATGAAGTGACCCTGAGGATGCAAAAAAAAAAATCACAAATAAATAATAATCGTTCTTTTCATTTCTCACGATCCGTATAAATTTTGCAAATTCGAAAGAGAAAATAAAAAAAAATAAAAATAACTCACTATTCTTGAGCTCTCGGAATTCGTCGCAGTTTTCGCCGAGCCGAGAGACCTCAGAACAGTGAACGCCGCGGCGAGATGTTTGAACGCATCAGTTTCCGGTCCACCTCCAGCGACGTCGAATAACTGTCGTAGCAGCAGCATCGATGCGTACGTTTTTCCAGAGCCGCTCGTTCCTGAACGAAGTAAACGAGATATTAAAAAAAAAATCTCCGATTATTCGAATTTTTTACTGAGTCGTCTAAAAGTAGAACTGTGAAAAAAATATGGTAATTTCTCGAGAAAATTCTCACCGGACAGAATAATGGCTTGAGGGTAACCGGTCTCGGATTGCTGTCGCACCGCTTCCTGGACGACCTTGTTGAGCTGCGGGGCCAACGGTACGGCCCTGGTACTCGTCAAGGTCAGAGGATTACCGACGTCCGTGTAAGGGTTGATGCAGACAAGTATCGGTCCCACGTTCGTCTGCAACAGAAGAATAAAAAATGTTGCACTAAAAAAAAAAAAGAAATCAACCAGTATCAAGAACGTTATAATTGTCATAACAAAATGATAATTCTTGACTCTCAAATTGGCAATAGGAAATAAAAAATGTATAAAATATATCCGAAAAAATATTATATATATTTTCTATTGACATATATTTTTTAAATATGTCGCATTCGTCGCGTGTCTCAAATGATACACCAGTCCATTTGGCCTCGAAAATAAAATCATTCAACCAGTATCAGGGACCACTTATTATTGTTACAGCAAAAATTGATAATTGTTGACTCGCAAATTGACAAGGAAAAAAAAAGTATACAATATATTTTAAAAAAACATAGCTTCTATATGAGGTATTCCATACGGTTTCGAACGGTCAAAAACCCGACCCTCTCCAAAAAAGTTGTAATTTCATCATAATTCATGATTATTGACAAGAGGTCTTTGTAATTTTTTTCAGAATTTTTAGGACGTATTTTTTTGAGATATCGAAAAAATGAACTTTTTTAAAAACCCCTGTATCTTAAAAACTGTTAGTGATACTAAAAAACTTGTAAGACATAAAAGTTGCAGTTTTAAATGAACTTTTGAAAACAAAATTTTGTAGATTTTTTGAATGCAATAAACTTCCATTTCTATGAAAAATAGACTAAAATTATAGAGTGATCTCATATTTTTGTTTGGATGGGTGAGATACCCGTTTGATAGCTATGCTCCGTTTAGATGGATGTTTAATTTTTAAAATCCCTTTTTTTAATGAAAAATCCCCAATCCCTTTTTTTATTTGATTTTTTAACTTCCATTATTGTGGATAGTGTGACAATTTTTATAAAATCCAATGAAAGGTGATAAATATCTCTCCTTTTTATGAAAAAACGATCTTAAACGGAGCATAGCTATCAAACGGGCGTCTCGCCCATCCAAGCAAAAATATGAGATCACTCAATACACTTGAGAGTATATTCTGGAATTTTTAAAGAAAAATCAAACATGACATATTGGCTGAAAAAAAATATTGTCGTCTATTTTTCACAGAAATGGACGTTTACTGCATTCAAAATAATCAACAAAATTTAGTTTTCAAAAGTTCACTTAAAACTGCAACTTTTATGTCTTAAGCGTTGTTTTGGACAGCTGATAGTTTTTTAAGATATGGAGGTTTTAAAAAAAGTTCAATTTTTCGATATCTCAAAAAAATACGATCCAAAAATTCAGAAAAAAATTACAAAAATCCCTTGTAAATAATCATAAACTGTGGTGAAATAACAACTTCTTTGGAGAGGGTCGGGATTTTGACCGTTCGAAACCGTATGGAATACCTCATATACGAAAAATATATTTTCGACAGACATAAATTTTTGAAATATATCCCATTTGTCATGAACCTCAAATGGTCCACCCCGCTCCATTTTGCCCCGCTCTGCCCGACTCTTTCCCACACGGCACTCAGCGACCCTGCGTAAAAAATCGGTGCCAACCCCAACGATCTAATTTCCATACTCCGTGTAATAAAATCCGAAGGTTGGTTAAAGTCTTCGGGCCGATTAAACTCCCGTCTCCACATCGGCCAGGCAAAATAGGGTCCCATCGTCGACGCCTTAACGATAATCCTAACAAATGGCGTCGCAGCCAGGCGGCGGAGCTTTGCCTCCGCAAGAAGTACATAACTTCTCTTCGGAGCTAGGATGAAAAAAAAGAAAAAAGAAATAATCGATCGATCGATCCTCGGATACGGAGACGGACAAGAGGAAGAATACGAGGAAGAAAATGAAGCAGAAGAAGGAGGAGCGCTTCGTGGATCTCTCCCGATGCGGATCTCCTCGATCCACACGGGGCGGAGTAGGCTGCCTCGTCGTTCCTTTGGCGGTCCTCAGCCTCTTCGGCCAGCCTAGAGAGCCTCTATGGTATCTCACAAGTAGAGAAGCGAAGAAGAGGAGAGCCGGAGAATAACGACGAGAATAAGAAAGAGACCTAAACGAGCGAACGTTGCGGTTGCCGAAGGGAAAAAGAAAGGGGGGCCCCCTTGAGAAAGGTGCACCGGAGAGCGAGAGAAGAACCGGTCCCAATGTCCCATCCGTGGGGGGGGGGGGGGGGGGAGGGGGGCCCTGTGGGGAAGTCCCAACAGCCTGGCTTCGCTCCCTCGGGCAAAACTCCCTGCGATAGAAGATCACCGAGGCGCGCGCGCACGTTTTACGCTCTGTCTTCTTCTCCTCTCGCCCGTAAACAGATTACGCACCTGCGCGCCTCACGGAAAGTCCAAACATCGAGACGTCGCCCTCCATACGCGCACACACCCTGCGTGGAAACAAAGTATGACGATATAAAAAATATGTAATTGTTTTTATTTGAAGCGTATGTTTTGGTTTTATTTTAAATGGGTTAAATTGTTTTTGGAAAATGTGTTGTTTTGTTTTTGGGAAATGTATTATTGCATTTTTGAAAACAAATCTTATTTTATCTTTGGAACATATGTTATTTTAGTTACCATATGGTATTTCTGAGGGCACTCCATACGCGCACACACCCTGCATGGAAACAAAGTATTTGGATATAAAAAATATGTAATTTTGTTGTTATCTAAAACATACGTTTTGTTTTTATTTTAAATGGGTTAAATTGTTTTTGGAAAATGTATCGTTTTGTTTTTGGACAATATATTATTGCATTTTTGAAAAATGAATTGTTGTATTCTTGAAAAATATATTCTTTTTAAAAATATGTTATTCTGTTTTTGAAAAAAAATCTTATTTTATCTTTGGAACATATGTTATTTTAGTTTCCGAAAAAATGTGATTTTTCGTCGTGTCGAAACATTCTGAACGATTTGTCATAAAAATCTCAAAACATATATGCGGAATATATTTCAGATTAAATAATGTGTATAAAGGACTCGTTATAATTGCCGTAGCACAAAAGATAACTCCGGACTCGCAAATTGGCAACAGGGAATACAAATTTAGTACACTATATACGCGAAACAAATTCGAAACATGTCCGCGAAAAGAAACATCCTCAAATATACTCCAAAATACACTCTACGCGAGCAACAGTTTCATAAACAAAAAAAAAATTATTTTGCAAACTTTCAATATTTCTTTCACAATATTTCGAGCGTACTTTATTTCCACTTTACGCCCCCGAGGCGTCAGAGCGGCGAAGAAAATTTACCGGGGGAGGGGAGTTCGGGCGTCCGAAACGGAGCGAAGCTATTGGAAGTAAATTCGAGCCTGGCGGTTTTATCGTCGCTGATAATTAGTCATGCGGCGTTTATATTGAAAGTTAAATTAAATTAATTAGATTCTTCGACGCGCCCGACTGCACCGAGCTCGCCGCGAGTCCCGCAGTCGCTCGAATTGCTATAAACTTTACTTCGATATATCCGCGCCGCGATACTTCCCTACGAATATATATACACATATATATATATATATTTATGGGGTAATGTATATATATATAGTATATGGTATATATATATATAGAAGACGTACTATAGATTACACTACGTATCGCGGTATACAAACACCGCGAACAAACTTGGAGTTAATCGGTCTAGCCATAATTACATCGGGCGGACTATATAGTTAATTCATTTGGTTAACGAGGCGAGAGTTATCGCTCCATCGAACTGATGCAGATCCCGAGCAAGGCTCTTCTCTCGCTCGCTCTGCTCCTGGAGGCTCGTACTCTTCGGCTCGATGCAATCGGGCTTTTCATCCCTTCCCTGTCCCACCGGCTCGAGATCACCGCGATCGCGTGGAATGCGAGCGTGCCACCTGTGCCTCCTCTCCACGATCTACAGGTCATACCGTATACGACTCGGAGGTATTTTACAAGAATCCGAGGGAAGACTGGCCGGGAAGAAGAAAGGAAGAAAAAGGAAAAAAATTATTTAAAAAATAAAAAAATAAATAACAAAGCATCGAATATTTGAAACGCTTCGGTGATTGAGATTTTCACTTATAGGACGACTCGAGCGCTCGCAGGTGAAATGGGCGGTTCGCTCCGTTTGCGTGTCTGCGCGAAAGATGCCATAATAAGGGTTTTATAATTATAAATAATAGCGAGGAGGGAAATACGATAGAACGACGAATCGAATATTAATTTATTGCACAGAAAATTTATTTGAAACAGGAACTAATTGCCGAATCTCCGGAATTTTTGGGACATTTTAATCTATACGGCTAAATGGGCGGTTTGCTCCGTTTAAATTTCTGGCCCGAATGGGACGAGGAAAAAAAAGATGAATAAGAAATAAGATAGAAGAGCGACGAATTGAATATTAATTCTTTGCACAAAAAATATATTTAAAAAAATAACCAATTGGTTAACCTCAGAACGTTTTCGTCATTGGCATTATTTTTTTAAACAATGTCCAATTTCTGGAGCATTTGGTTCATTGCGATTTCCACCTGCTCGGCCCGAGCACCCGTAGGAGAAATGGGCGGTTTGCTCTGTTTGCATTCCTGACCCGAATGGGATGATGAAAAAAAAGATACATAATAAGGGTTTTGGGCGAGGAGGGAAATAAGATAGAAGAGGGACGAGTCCAATATTAATTTATTGCCCAAAAAATATATGAAAAAAGATATAAAAATTGTGGAATTTCTGGAGCGATTGGGTCATTGTGATTCTAAAAAAAAAAAATCGTGGAATATCTGGAGAGTCTGGGTCATTGCGATTATAAAAAAAAATTGTCGATTTTCTGGAACGTTTGGGTAATTGCGATTTCCACCTGCGCGGTTCGAGCGTCCGTAGGTGAAATGGGCGGTTTGCTTCATTTGCATTCCTGACCCGAATGGGACGATGAAAAAAAAATGCACAATAAGGGTTTTGGCCGACGCGGGCAATAAGACAGAAGAGCGACGAATCGAACAGTAATTCTTTGCACTAAATATATATAAAAAGGGTTTAAAATTAGTTTAAAAATTTTTTAAGTCTAAAAAACCAAATTGCCGAATCTCCGGAGCGTTAGCGTCATTGCAATTTCCACCTGTTCGAAGGCGCGCCCATCGGTGAAATGGGCGGTTTGCTCCATTTGCATTCCTGGCCCGAATGGCACGAAGAACAAAAAACCATAATAAGGGTTTTGGGCGAGAAGCAAAATAACATAGAAGAGCAACGAATCAAACATTAATTTTTTGCACAGAAAGGACGATTCGCCCGACGAATTGAATATTACTTTTTGGCAATAAAAATATATCGCCAAAAAAAAACAAAAAAAAGTCGTATGTCCGAAGTGTTTGCCTCGTCGCGACTTCCACCTGTTCGAGGGCTCGAGTGAGCCCATCGATGAAACGAGCGGTTCGCTCCATTTGCATTCCAGTCCCAAACGGTAGGAAGAAAAAAGCCATAATAAGCGTTTTGGAGCAACACGAAAATAAGATAGAAGAACTCCGACTCGAATATAAATATTTTCCCCGCGTCTCGAATACCGCACGAAGTAGCCGACACATCGTGGCCGCATAGTGGCAATTTGTCTCGTGACTGTGCACGAGTCGGGGTGTCTGTTTCAATATTTCCCATCGACGAGAGAACCGCCGTAAAATTAGCGTCACTTTGTAGCGGAGCTACGAGCGCGCATGATCGATCATAGGTCGTCGTTGTCCTATCGGAAAAGGTCTCTTCGGGCCGATCGATCTCTCGGAGAGCCGCGCATTATCCCGCGAATGGGACGTCGATGACTCGCATAGATTTTTCGCAATCGTCGGAGCCGACCTCTCCGTCGAGGATGAAAATTACACCCTCGGCTCGGGCGACTCACGTGGTACTGCTTGGCGCAGAAACGAGCCTGAAGGCACTTCAGCACCGCGTCCTCGGTCAGAGGCCCGGGCAGGTGAATGAGGTCGTCCAGAGTCGTAGAATTTCCATTGATCGTCCCGTTATTGTTTCCCGATGTTTTGCCCAAACATCGGTGCTGAGCCTGCGAGCTCTTGCTGCTCTTGACGTCGGCGATTATCCGCGATATCGGCGGCGAGCGGATCGCCCCCAGGGCGGTTACGCACGAGACGTCGTCCGGTATACCCGATGGACGCTTCGGTGGATCCAGATCTAAAAAAATAAAATACAAAAAAAATGTTGAATAATGAAAGACACAAGTTGATCAACAAATTAACGAGGCACTTACATATTAAAAAATGACGCTCATTTTTTAATATTTATTTTATTTTTTATATACAGCGTTTGTATGTTAATAATTTTAATAATGAATTTTTGATATTTTTTTCTATACCGCAAAGCGAGCAGAATACGATTTATTCTAAACAGGTATCCTGATGATGCAAGTACCGAAGTGTGCGACATACTGAACTAAAAAAACAAAATCATAATAAGTATATAAAAAATAAAAAAATAAATAGTTAACATTTTTTCAGATTTTTAAGTAATCGTTGATTTTTGTTCTTTAAAAAAAAATTAAAAAATCAACGATTACTTAAAAATCTGAAAAAATGCACGTATTCAGAAAAATAAACGAATCATTTTCATTTAAAAACAGTTTTGTTGCCGGGTAATTTGTTAAACAATTAATTTTTTTGATGAATTTGTTAATAACATTTTGCGATTATTATTATGCAAAATTAATCTTCTCAGAACTTTTAGTATACATGATTTTTTTCAGATTTTTACACCATCAAGAAGTACTTGCAATTTTCTCTTATTGTTGTCGAACTTATGCGAAGTCAGCGCGCAGTACGTTAATAATTTTAATAATGATTTTTTAAATATTTTTTCTATACTGCAAAGTGAGCAGAATACGATTTATTCTAAACAGATATCCTGATGATTTTGGCTATAAAAATGCCTTGTAAACTTTTTGGTTAGTTGTCGCTCCGGGACTGTAATTCCATCTATTTTTCCGCACTGATCACGAATCTGACCCTTATTTTATTCGCAAAAAAAAATTTTTTTAAATGTTAAATAATGAAAGACACAAGTTGATCAACAAATTAACGAGGCACTCGTAAAACTCGAGAGCCCGGGCGAACGGCTCGGTATGGTTTAATGGACGAAACGCGTCGAGGTCGTTATGCACGTGCCGTTGGTGATGAGAGAGCACCGGCGGGCTCTCCCATCGGCAACAAAATGATCGTATAATCTTCGTACGATACCCTCGCCTCCCTCGGCCCCTTCTCGTTAATTATTGACGGGCTGACTGTGACATCGAACAAAAATTGGGACACAAATAAAATAAAAAAAATTACTAAAGAATAAAATTGGAAATAAAAATCGAAGTGAAACATCAGATGAATATTCATATTGAAGTAAAAAACAAAAGCAAGGTTTTTGAGAGAGAGCGGACGTGGTCGGTCCTGGCTCTAAAATACAGATTTCTTTATAATCGATATACCGAATGCATTTAAAGAGAGACCGTGAGTTGCCGCATCGAACTGTGCGGCAAAAATAAAAACAAAATAAATATTGGAGTATAGAGCAAAAAGAGCAAAAAGAAAATAAATATTAAAGTAAAAAATAAAATCAAAATAAATATAAAAATAAAAAATAAAAACAAACTGCATATTTGTGGAAGTTTTGTACGGAGTGTCCTATATATTATTTAGCGGGCATTGCTCGGGACTGTCGTCCCGTGTTTGTTTGGTAGACAATGAAAAGTTTAGTATGTCAACACACTTCGAGCGAGACGGTTGTAACATTTTGCAACGAACGTTACTTCAGTAAAATTATCCACGGCCACGATTTATTCCAAACAGATATCCTGATGATGCAAGCACCGAAGTGTGCGACACATTGAAGTAAAAAATCAAATCAAAATAAGTATATAAAAAATAAAAATATAAATATTAAAGTTAAAAATAAAATACATATTAAAAAATGACGCTCATTTTTTAATATTTATTTTATTTTTTATATACCGCGTTTCTATGTTAATAATTTTAATAATACATTTTTTATATTTGTTCTATGCTGCAAAGCGAGCAGAATACAATTTATTCCAAACACACTGACAAAAAAAAAATCGATTGAGTCAACAAAATGAGCGCTTACGGATGGCGAAATAAATGTTTGGTTGATCGAACGAAACAATTATCGTAGTAAGTAGAGAAACATTTGATTCGACGGCCCGTTAATTCGACCAACGAGGTATTCTTTTCGATCAACCAAACATTTGTTCCGCCACCCGTAAGCGCACATTTTGTTGACTCAATTGTTTTCTTTCTCTCTGTGCAGATATCCTGATGATGCAAGTACCGAGGTGTGCGACACACCGAAGTAAAAAATAAAATCAAAATAAGTATATAAAAGATAAAAAAATAAAAAAATATTAAACTTAAAAAGAACATAAACATTAAAAAATGACGCTCATTTTTTAATATTCATTTTATTTTTTATACACCGCGTTTCTATATTAATAATTTTAATAACAAATTTTTTCTATTTTTTCTATACCGCAAAGCGAGCAGAATACGGAGTTCGCGTGGGAGAGTTGCGTGGGAAATTAATCGCGGTGATGAAGCATTAATGAGACCGCGACAGAGGGTTTCGAGAGCAAATGGACGTAGGATGTCGTCGCGCTTCGCTAATGCCTCGGTGGGGAGGTCGACAGTGACACACA
>JAPYZC010009081.1:0-13977 GCA_030522665.1 Ichneumoninae sp. A BG-2022a
GGAATTGGCAGCCGAGTCGGTCGGTTACCAAATAAGAGCGCTAACCACTTCACTACTGTCACCCATATCGATAAATATATCGGGAAATCGTTGTGAAACCTCGAAGGACATCGGATGATTGGTCGTTGTCAACGATATGATAGCTGGTCCAAATTCGGATGACGGAAAATATGTTGATCGCTGGGATTCAAAGTTTGGTGAGTCGATTACCAAGAAAGTTAACCACTCCGCTACATCGTCACCCATATATTTGGGAAAACATGAAATTTACTTCGAAGGACTTCAAAGAGGGTCTTCAAGATGAGAACACGATATTCGGCTGCGGTGGCGCAGAGTGTCCGAACCTACAGCCTTATTCATCGCGGCTGATGACCGAGATGACGGCTGCTCAGAATTCGGATGACAGAAGATACGTTGATGGATTCGAAGCCCGGTCAGTCGGTTCCTAAGTAAGAACGCTGACCATTCCGCTACATCGTCACCCAGATGGTTCCATCATTCGAATCGTCTTTAACACTTCAGAACCTCTGAAAAGAGATTTCCGCCTGAAGTGTGAATCGAATGGGAATTAATGGCGCAGGTCTAACGTGCCGTCGCTGAGCGCAGATGATCCGATCTGACTTTTCCACGACTCGTCTAGAACAGTGGAGAACGCCACCGAGCGGCAACTTGGTGTTCGATGAGGGACAGATAGCGGAAGAAGAAACGCCGCGATATAAGAGGCATTCGATCGAAATTATAGAAAAGATATATAAGTATGTACTGCTCAGAATTCGTATGACAGAAAATACGTTGATGGCCAGGATTCGAAGCCCGGTCAGTCGGTTCGTAAGTAAGAACGCTGACCACTCCGCTATATCGTCACCCAGATGGTTCCATCATTGGAATCGTCTTTAACACTTCAGAACCTCTGAAAAGAGGTTTCCGCCTGAAGTGTCAATCGAATGGGAATTAATGGCGCAGGTCTAACGTGCCGTCGCTGAGCGCAGATGATCCGATCCGACTTTTCCACGACTCGTCTAGAACAGTGGAGAACGCCACCGAGCGGCAACTTGGTGTTCGATGAGGGACAGATAGCGGAAGAAGAAACGCTGCGATATAAGAGGCATTCGATCGAAATTATAGAAAAGATATTACCATCCATTCTCGACTGCCCAGATACTAGAAGAGGCCAACGACTGAGGTCTATAGCATGATCGTATCGATCTGACCGGGAGGGTAGGTTACATTATCGGAAGGTAGATTCGCGTTGAGCCCGAAGAAAAAGCACCGGTAGCAACAGCGGCGGTCGACCTCAAACCTTAGCCAGCTGCCGTGGAGAGGAACATTCATATTTCATCGGACGATGGGGTTGCCCGTCGCGCGTCGCACCTCTGATGCTCTATTCCTTCTCCACCGTGATAAGTTCACTTTTGCCAGTTTTATCCGTCCATCGATAGACCCCGTTTTCTCTCACTCTTTGTCTTTTCATCCATTATCCGCCGTAGCCTCGCGCGATACGCCTCGCACATCAAGGCTGTGCAAAACCGATGTTTTGCACGTTCGAGTCTATAGACCGGCGCTCGTGGTTTGATGGAAGAAAAGAAAATTCGAATCATTTATCGGTCAGAATTAATGTTTTAATATTTTACTGAAAACCGCTGCGGTGGTTCAGTGGTCAGCGTCCTCGCCTCTAGACCGAAGCTTCGGGAGGTCGACGGTGCGATTAGCGGGGTCGTAGTTTCGTCGAAAATAAAAGTATGGGCGGAACGAAGCTCCAGATTTATACATCGGTGACTTGTTCGCGGTAACTCTGAGTGTGAGTGTCGGATTTATATAGCTGCAGTCCATGTTTACATTCTCGATGAAACGCGACGAAGCTCCGATGCCAGGAATCGAACCTGAAACCGGCTGTATCGACATTGGTTTTCAGCAGTTTCGTTATGCTTATTGCAGAAATGTCATGGCAAATGCAATAGAGAGTGGCTACACTGAAAAAATGTATCTATCTTTTAGGCGAAACTCGCTTGCTGTCTGCCAAAGAATAAAAATATTATTTCAATTCTACTTTGAATTATTACAATCCCATACGGAGTCGAAATGATAACAAGTCACCTTGACAGACTTGCCGTCCATGTTACTATGTCATATGGAATTGTGAGAATTGAAAGTAGAATTGAAATATTTTTTTCTTTGGCAGCCTGCAAGGGATTTTTTTCTGTGTAGGTGAGATTGGGCCACAATGGGACAGTGGGGCAAAACGGGATAATGGGGTAAAACGCAAATTTCCAGTAACTTTTGGTAACTTTCCAGTAACCATTGGGACAAATGAGACACGCAAACATTATCGGATTATTGAGTTTAACCCCACTGTCCTAGATTGTACAGGCGGCATGTCTAAAGAAAGGGGAAAAAAGGAAAATAATAATCATAATATATACATTTTTCTCAAAATGTATCATTCTTCAAATTCTCGAACGCTGTTCGTTGCGTCACGGTGATAACAAAGACCCCATCTACCGTCGCAGTAACTTCGATAGTGTGCGGACTTTGGGTCTATTTTCTCATGGAATTTCGCGACCCGTGCTTGGCACACGTGCCGTTGCGATCAATCTTGACGCGAGAGTTTCTGCGTGCCATGATGAGCGAGTTCCCTCCTCCTCCCTCGTGCCACTTGGTCCTCCGATTTTTTTGCCTTCATCCCGTCTCTCACCACTGCCATTGGCGAAATACTTCGTCGGTGGATAAAAGGGATAGGAAAAGCGAGGAAGACAGGCGGAGAGAGAGTTTCGCAGTCTCTTTTTTCTTTCGACCTCGGAGCAAAATGCTGGCTAGCCTGTTGTGCGTACTATAGCTCGAATGAGTCCCTCCCGCCGTTCTCTTTTGCCACTGACAAGCTACGCGAAAGCGCGAGACACGCTGGGATGGAGTCGTGACACGAGTGGAACCTCTGCCGGCAACCTCTGCATTATTTATGAAGCTCTCTCTCCCTCTAAAAAAAAAAAAAATCGACCAATTTGCTTCGTCGACCAAAGGATAAAGAAAAGGGAAAGGAAATAAAGGAGCGAAAAGAGGCGAGGATAGGATGAGAGAAAGTGAGAGTCGGCGGTTGCTGGTGAAGTCTGAGGCTCTTCCGGTTTCTCGGTTCGTTAGTGACTTTGGTAATAATGAGAACTCACCTGGGCGTCGGGAATTTCCTCGGCTTCTCGCTCTTTCCTTTCGTGCGGCTAAGAGGGTGAATTCGAAAAATGGAATCAGCTCTAATCACTGCCCTTCGTGCAGTGATCTTCTCTCCGGGATCGCAAGGAATCGCTGCCACTGCTAACGGGAAAAGCGCTTCGCCACGCGAGAAAAAGCATCGAATCAGCGGTCTCCGGGAATTTTCTTTTTTCACCCCTCCGGTGAATGAAAAAGGAACGAAACTGCGCTCAGGAACGCGGCCGGGGCGGAGATACGAGCTGGTCGTGTTGCGGATCTTACGAGCCATTGAGACCCACAGTCAACTGATTATATAGCTTTTCATGATATCCCACTAAAGTTGCGTGTCGGCAGTGCCACAACACGCAACTCTATATCGTCGACACTTTTAGCTCAAGATTTTTATTATAGTCCGTAAAGTTTGTCGGCTATAAGAGCTTTATATAGCTGTGTAAAACTTTGGAAGAAAGGGAAGAAAGAAACACCCACAAAAAACAAACAAAAGTTGATGAAGTCTGAGGATATTACATTTTTTATGAATCTGGACGAAAGAGCATAATCAGCGTTTGATTTGATATCAGAAGCATTTTCACTGTCTCGGAGATGCACAGTGTACGTCGTATACAGAAGATCATCGAAAGTACATTGGGTATCTGCTTACCGAACGAAAACACCCACAAAAAACAAACAAACGTTGACGCCGTCTGAGGATATGAAATTTTTATGAATCTGGACGAAAGAGCATAATCAGTATTTGATTTGATATTTGAAGCTTCTTCACTGTCTCGGAGATGTACAGTTTTCGTTGTATACATAAGATCATTGATAATGCAGAAGGAATCTGCTTAACGAAAAAAAAAAACACCGACCAAAAACAAACAAAAGTTGACGAAGTCTGAGGATATTCAACTTTTTATAAATCAGGACGAAAGAGCATAATCAGCACTTGACTTGATATCAGAAGCATTTTCACTGTCTTGGAGATGTACAGTGTACGGTCGTATACAGAAAATCATTGAAAATACATTGGGAATCTGCTTAACGAAAAAAAAACACCCATAAAAACACACAAAAGTTGGCGAAGTCGGAGGATATGAAATTTGTATGCATCTGGACAAAAGAGCATAATCAGCATTTGATTTGGTATTCGGAGCTTTTTCACTGTCTCGGAGATGTACAGTTTTCTTCGTATACAGTCTATCATTGAAAGTACATCGGGGATCTGCTTTACCGATCGGTAACTTTCATCCCCCTGACGTTTTCCGCTGTGCAAACGAAAAAAACCCGATCCTTTTGCAAATAGAGCCGTCGGCCTCGATGGAACGTCGGAGGGGAGAAGAGAAGTAGGTTAAAGTGCGGGCGAACGCGGAGGCGAGAAGAGTCAAGTGGCCGTAAAAGGATTTCTCCTCGAATTCGCGGTGTCGACGAGAGTTTGCGTTCGGGATACGGTATGCACATACGCCCCATTGCACTCTCTGTAGCTCGTGGTGTTACGGGGCTGCGAAGTTTTTTTGAAAATGTATTCTTCACACTCGTCTTCGGTGAGAGCTTTTACCGCCTCAAACCACTACGCCGTATCATAATTCAACGGAAAATTATATGCTTTACCTTTCGAGAGGAAAAACGTGGAAAATCTCGTTCGAAAACCTTGTTGCTTAGATCCTGTTGTATCGATCTTTGTTACTTGTTGAAGTAAAATATTAAAATATTAAAATATTAAAATATTAAAATATTAAAATATTAAAATATTAAAATATTAAAATATTAAAATATTAAAATATTAAAATATTAATATTAAAATATTAAAATATTAAAATATTAAAATATTACGGCGGACGAACTGATGTAAAATGTCCAATCAGTTTTTACCGTGTACCCCACAGCGCGAGAGGAGGGTTGGCCTGGGGGAGACGTTGTCGTTGGGTCGTTCGATAGCGATATATGTCGATGTACATACAATTTATACATACCCACGATGGGTAAAGGCTCGTTCGTTCGCTCGGCGGAGCTTCGTTCGCTCTCAGGGGGTGCGCCGATCCTCGTGAAACCTTGTGGAGTACACACACAGGGGGAG
The DNA here is from genome assembly GCA_030522665.1 of Ichneumoninae sp. A BG-2022a. Lineage (NCBI taxonomy): Eukaryota > Metazoa > Arthropoda > Insecta > Hymenoptera > Ichneumonidae > Ichneumoninae sp. A BG-2022a. Next base: position 5,252 of record JAPYZC010009081.1, read on the forward strand.
AGCACGACAAAACGGATCCCCGGGGCAAAACGGTTTTTTTTTACGTCTCGCAAAAAAATTCCTAATAGCGGTCCGTTTTGCCCCGCTCCCTCCTACACGAGAGCCGGTTGCTCTAGCGTGGCGGAGCTAAGAGAACATGCCGGCTGGGGCATTATAACTCCGTAGTTCGCTGGCGAACAGGCCGTGATTCTAGAATCATCGGCGTCGTCGTGATGTGTCTCGCGATGCGTGGAGACACGGGAGAGCGCAGTAGCAAAGCAAAACCGGTAAAAGCACCGGAGCAGCAGAGCAGAAGTCGCTGAATAGAGTTGGCAAGCTTGCGCTCCCGTGATCGATATATCTAGCTATCCGATGGAATAGCGCATACATACTGTTTATTTATTAAATGCATCCTATACTATAGACGCGAGCCAATTTTTATTTTTATTTGTTTGATCTTTTCATTTTATCATTTGTTTACCTCCGCTGACATAACATCGTATGGTCTATACGGCCAATTTATTTAGTTCTGGGTACAGCCGTGTTGTTGCATTTTTTTCTTGCTTGTTGATTTTTACCTTTTCATCCCTGTGCAAAATATCGCGTACGACAATATTCATTTCCGGCAATGTCGTGCGGTAATCAGAACAGGGCTGCGAAAACATGCGTCTCTTTCATTCCTCTCATTGTCTGGCACGATTAAAAAAAATCGGTCCAACGAAAGTTTAAAGCCGCCTTCCATCGTTACTATTGACTGCCTTTTTTGATTGAATTTTTAACAAACTTTCGGTGTAACTTGTTAAATCGCTGAAGCTAAAGAACAAAAAAAAACTAAAAAGTTTGCATTTAATAGTTATCTAATGAACTAGGAATCGGTAAATAGTATAGGATCCTATGCTATAGATGAAAGCCAGTTTTTATTTTTATTTGTCTGTTATTTTCCTTTTCAATTTACGATTTGTTTATTTCCGCTGGCATAATATTTTAGGTTCATTCGACAAATTTATTTAGTTCTCGTTACAACCGTGTTATTGAATTTTTTGTGTTCATCGATTTTTACTTTTTCATCCGTATACAAAATATCCCATACGAAAATATTCATTTCCGGCAATGTCGTGCGGCAATCAGAACAGGGCTGCGAAAAAAATTCCTCTCTTTCATGTCTATCATTGTCTGGCACGATTAAAAAAAATCGGTGCAATGAAAGTTTGAAACCGCCTTTCCATCGTTACGATTGACTGCCTTTTTGGATTGAGTTTTCAACAAACTTTCGTTGTAACTTGTTAAATCGCCGGAGCTAGAGAATTAAAAAAACAGTAAAAAGTTCGAATTCAATAGTTATCTAATGAATTAGGAAGTGGAAGGGTAGAATCAGATTTTACCGTTCTCGGGCTCGGATGCACATAGCGTACGTATATGCTATCGCGACCCCAGGGTCGTATCCTTTACCGCGACGATAAGCTCAAAATCCAAGCGGAGCTTGAATAGCTGCAGTAGGTTTTCTCCGGGTCGCGATAGAGTGACGAAGATAGAGTCTTTCACGAGGTAGAGCAAGCTAACTCTTGCAGCTAGTAGTTCGAGCAGCTGCTGCTGTTACTGGGGAAAACTTTTAATGCCACCCGATCCCTCCCATCTAGCGTGGCATCGATTTACCACAAGGGCGGTACTCAACGCGGTGACGCGGCAGAGAGCCCTTGCGGGGTCACATCCAGGGCATCTCATTCTATACGATTTTTTTTCCTCCGTTATCACTCATCTCAACGATTTTTTAACAATTTTTTGCTTTCTTTTCTCTCCTGGCACTCAATTTTATACTCGTATCTCGTCTGCTTTATTATATCTCTCTACGTAAAATGAAATTGATCATTTCCAACAAAGATATTGCCAGGTTAAACGTTGAGAAAAAAATGATGCATTAACGATTTTTTACAGATTTTTTCTTGTTTCGTGCCAGTCAATTTACAACTCTTGAGGAGCGTATCTCTTCTGATTTATTATATATTTGTACGAAGAACGCAAATGATAATTCCGAACAAAAATATTGCTCGGTGAAATGATGACGGCGAATGTCCGAATTCTCAATAGACAAAAAATGTTTATAATGAGTTTTAGATTTTTTTTAAAAAGGTTACATCAATATTTTAAAGCATAAATTATTTCTGGTACCTTATTGGTGGATTGTGTATTTTTTAACGGCTGAATGAGTCGTTTATAAAAATGACAAAAAAGGTGTTGCATAGATAAAAAAATGTGTAAAGACCTTGATTTTTGTTCCTGCGGACCGAACTATCGGTGCAGTTTAAGTAACAGTGAAACTTTTAGAGACCCATCTATTTTATCGTCAAGCAGAATTTTGATTGGAAATTCCTCGCTTTGCTTTCGAAGCGGAGGCGCCATTCGACCACGTTTGTGCTGAATAGGAATTAAGAGCGAGGACGGGAGCGAGAGAGCGAGGGTGGGAACGATAGATTTATCGACAAGCGATTGCTTCGCCGATTGGTATACCGCGTTGAATAATGCAATTAGTCATAAAACTTTCGCCATGCGTGCACATATCTACGCGGTATATTTTGTTACCAAACAAAGCCGTGCCTACATAGTGGTACCCTCTACATTGAGTATCAAAAAAGCCTTGCACCTATTGGAGCAGGTGTATTTTTGGTAAAACTGAAAAAAAAAAAAAAAAAAAAAAAAAAAAAAAAAAAAAAGAAAAAACCCACATAATATACCTGTGCAACCGTGTATGTGTTTACTCTTTGTCGCCGGGCGGCACTCCCCCCATGAATATGTATATTCGGAAAGGAATTATTCCCACCTCGCAGCGAAACGTGTACAGACAAAAGTATTCAATCTCTTTCCTTCCATCAGCCTGTTTTTTTAATATTTGATTTTTCATTCGATGAATTTCCATTCCTCTTCCACCATGTCTCTTTTTGATCCAACTAACAACATCAGCCAAACACAATTTCTTTTTTTCATTTCCGATTTTTTTTTTGTATGAAATATTTCGCTAGAAGTGCCGGATTCGCGATCAACGAAAAGAAAACGACGTGAATGCAGTTTTGAATCAAGAGGAGACGCAACGTTGTTAATCCGACTGATTTTTCAATGAACTGCTATTTTTTCGTATTTTCGAACGATTTTGAGGTATTGAAGAACGTAGAAAAAAATCGTAATGATCAGACACGTCTCAAATCGTTTCTGTAAAAATTGATTGAAATAAATGTTCGAGGCGACATATTGTCATGTACCTTTTCTCGCCGACCACAAATTCGATGTTGCTTTTGGTCAAAGGTCAATCGTTACACCGTTAATTGACAAAAATAATATTTAAAATATTTCTTTCGATAGAAAACCACAAAACTGCCGCAACGATATTTGTTATCCCCATTATATCTTTTTATGTTTAACCATCGTCGAATTAATTCTCCGTGAAAGTAAGATTAGCGAATTTTACTTGAACAATAAATATATATATAGAACCTCGCGGCCCACGGCGACCGCCCGCGGTTATTTCCAGTTAGTTACGCATTACTCGGTGAAATATTAATTCTCGTTCTACCGCGGAACGAGAAACTAGCGAAGCTTCGTGAGTCCGTCCACTTTGCTTTCTCACCCTCCCGCCCGAACGTTGAACAACCCTCTTCGAACTTCCGGGCGCTGAGGGACGGAGGAAGCGGGATTGCAAGGGGGCGACGAGGAGCGGCAGGGGAGGGAGGGGGGGGGGTGCAGAATGGCTTCGGTTGGAAATCGAGATTCAAGTTATCCTACGAAGCTTCGGGGTGCACCTCTTAGAAGTTTGAAGGGCCCGAAACTATAGACGAGAGTTGGCGACCGGGGCTGAAGGGAGCCGAGGCAATTCTCCACAATTTCGGAATTGTGAAGGAGATCCTATTCTAACCGTATTCACCATAGGTTATACATCGTATACTTTGAACCTTCGCAAGTCACCGGAATATATTTCCAAACTCGTCGGTTTCCCCGTACGAAATATTCTCGAATTCATTGAATGTTCAATTTTTTTAGCATTTTTTGTTATCACCAAACATTATTGCCGACCAATATTTTATCACAAAAATATTTGAAAAAAAGAAATGAAAAATGACAATAAGGTAAAAGTGGGGAATATGGCCCGGTCCATATATCATTGATTTACGTGTTAATCGACGTGGGCCATATTCACCACTTTTACCCTAATGATCAGTTTCTGTTTTAGATCCAGTTTATTTTTCCTATTCTTAGTTCTACCTATTTTCTCTTTGAAACTCCGGTGGACCAAACATGCAACAGCTGGAACTATCAGTGGTTAGTTCCTTGTGCAATCACACTCAAATACTCTGCGATCTTGTAAAAAGGGCCTTGAATTTAACCTTGAATTTAAATAAAATAAATAAAATAAATCGCTGGGAATAATTGTATGTCTATTGTCTCTATATTTTCATGCAAAGTATAAATTTCCTTTCGGCTTTATGGTCCCCTCGTTCGTCCTTTATTTGCTCCTCTTCCGTCCTTTCCTTCATTTTCCTCTATGAGCCTTTCCAAAGTAACAGCCATATAGCGCAACCCTCGGTTCTCCCCCGCGTGCAGCTTCATCTGCTAGACCTCGTCGTTACCCATTGCAGCCATCGTCGTCGTCGTCGTCGTTCGAGATATTGTTTTAGGGGGTTGCGTCGAGGGTATCAAGTAGAAATGGACCTGGGGGATGACCATAGCGCGTCCGCTTTTCGGTTCCGGGCTCGGAGCATCGTTCGGCCTCTTTCCAAACCTTCCCGCCGCTCTCGTGGCTCCTCTCAATCTCGCTTCCGCACCCTCCCGAGTTTCCCGCTATCGTTTTATGGCAGCACTAAATTTTACCGGGTGCGTGAGGCGAAACGATAACTTCGAGGGGACGTCCCGAGGCTTCCCACCGTGTCCCCGAGCTTCGCGAAAACCCGGATCGCCATGAACGTGTTAAGCAAAAATCGTGAGCATGCTGCTGAGATGTATATATTTTTTTTTCACCGTCCGGTTTTCTTCCCTCTCGTCGAAAAGTTCAAAACGAAATGTGATTAAAAAAAAACAAAAAAAAATCTGTTGCATTAACCATACAGCTACCTCCGAGTGTAGTTTCTGCGATGGCACGAAAAAATGGCCCTTAATGGATTTCGAGAATCTTGCATTTCGACATGTGACCACATATAGGGTAAAAGTGGGGAATATGGCCCGGTCCATATATCATTGATTTACGTCTTAATCGAGGTGGGCCATATTCACCACTTTTACCCTGATCACTTCCGTGTAATGTCCCAACCACTCCAACCCAAAAATGTAAACCACAATAAAATGTAATTTTAAAAAATTCTGTTACATAAAGTAATTACAATTTAAAACGGGTGAGGAGCGTATCTGTTCTGATTTATTATATATTTGTACGAAGAACGCAAATGATAATTCGGAACAAAAATATTGCTCGGTTAAATGATGACGGCGAATGTCCGAATTCTCACTAGACAAAAAATGTGTATAATGATTTTTAGATTTTGTTTAAAAACGTTACATCAATATTTTAAAGCATAGAGTATTTCTGGTATCTTATTGGTGAATTGTATATTTTTTAACGTCCGAATGAGTCGTTTATAAAAATGACAAAAAAGGTGTTGCATAGATAAAAAAAAGTGTGAAATGTGTACTTCTATGGCTAAGAAAAATTGCTCTTAAAGTATTTCAGGAATCGCACATATATTTTTCGACAAATGCCCACATATAGTCGTTTAAATTTAAAGTCCCAACGATCCGACGATCTTGTTTTACTGTATTCTGTCAGGTGTCGGCCGTCGACGCCGCGCCAAGTGTGCAAAGCTTATGCAAACGTGTATGCCACAAACGAAACGCACAGTGTTATTTCTGAACTATGCACTCGGTAGCTACGAACGCTGGCTTTGATTACGTTATATTAGATGACCCTATATTCGTTTGGTCGAACGGACGTGTGCTGATGCCGTATCGCCTGAGGCAGGGAATTGTGTGGGATATGGACAGAGACAGAGACAGAGAGGAAGAGAGAGAGAGAGAGATTGGTATATCCTCTGACGAAATTGTGTGTATGGCGTTGAGGCGCCGGGATTTCCCGGAGCCCGCAGGAACTAACTTCAAACGCCAGCAGCACACATCGCCCGCAGAACCGGATGTTCGGTGTACAGAGGCCTCCGATCTGAGGCCTTCAATAATTCGGATGGATCTATCTGTATGGCTCCCCGCTGGTTTTCCATCCCCTTCATCATTTTCGCTCCGATGTCTATCACTCTGGCTTATGCCGTCTCTCCACTCTTGCCACTGAACAACACCACAGAGACCAGCGGCGATACGTTGGGAGGTGAGCCGTACGGCCGTAGGATTCGAGAACGCCGGTGTGATTTATCGAAGCCGCGTGTATTCGGGCACGTTGACGATGTGTCAGGCGGTATGTGCTATCGCACTGTCGATAACGGAACAGTGTAAAAAAAAATCTGCTCCACGATAGTCTCGTTGTCGATCTGCCACGTGTGTTTACCAAACGTCAGCCTACCGAGGGATTGCTTACTGTGACGTTGCGGACGTACAATGTACATTTTTTAATGTACACAATTGTGATGAAAAATGTATACACTTTTTCACTCTAATTAAAGTAAATTATTATAATTAAAGTACATTTATAATAAAATTATTAAAAAGTAAATGATTAAAAACCAAGTATTTCTAATGTTGTTAACAAACGGAATACTAATTTTTCATCGCAATTGTAAATGAACTCCTAAAGGTAAATCCTATTTGGGGCGAAGGAATGGGTAGCAGGAATTACCCTTTACAACGTATAAAAATGGCAATTAAATATTTTTACGATCTTTTTTTTTCAGGGACGACGCGCGCTGGTTCATCTTACTTGTTTTATTTTTGCATGCTTGGTTGTTTAGGCCACAAATTTCGGTTAACAATGGACCATTTAATTTCAACAGTTTATTTTATTATTACCGAAATTATAATAATTTAACAAAATGTGAACTGATAAAGGAATAAGAGTCACCTATCTGACGTCGGATTTATAATATCACCGGAACGCCAATATTTTTCGATTATTTTTTTACGTAATTTCCGTCTACATTTTCTCGCGCTACCTGATCGCAGAATCGCGCGTTAAATGTGCGGGAAAAACTTGGGTACTATATGAGTTTTATCGAGCGGCAAGTTTCCTCGGCCGATTGGAACGAGTCGATAAAGAGTCAGCGAAGGTTAAAATCTTCGGAAGGGAGTTCGAGTACCGGAGCGAAGACGCATGGGTTCCGAAGGGTAAGTCGAAAAGGGGACTTACCCGGGATAAGCGATAAATTTGGATTTAAGAAAACATCGCCGGGGCTCTCGGCGTCGGGAGAGGAGCGCGAGCGAAGAGGCGGGCAACCAGACTAATTTCGAAGAAATCCAAAACGTTGGGCGAAAGATCTGACTCCCACGAGACGGCGCCCAACGGTGCTGCGGCCCGGTTTAATCCCCGACCGTGCTTAGAGTGATTTGTAACGGAGGCCGGAAAGCCCTGGAAGAGACTCTCGTTATCTTTGAGCTCGGCGGAAAGTGAGGAGAGGCGAAAAGAAGTCAAAGCGAGGGGCGGAATTTCCCTTTGAATTACCGAAATCGCGGCGACCGGAAAAAAAACTACCGACGCGAGAAATTGCGGCGGTAACGGGAACGGCGGATGAGGAGGAAGGGGGAGGGAAAGGGGTAAGTGTGAGCAAAGTCCATTCCGCGAGGATGGAAATTGAAAATCGTTTTCTGAAATCGCTGCTGAATTTAACGAGAATAAATATACGAAACGGACGCTTACGCCGTACTTCGATTGTATGCCTGTATGATTATCGGTTTTCCTCGAGTGGTACACGCTAAGACGGAATTTTGTGCACTTAACAAAAATTTGTTATGACAGAGCCCCACAATTTTAACTCCCGACTGCCCCCCGGGCACGAAACGGGAGTTAGGGCAGAGCGGGGCAAAATGGCACAACTGGGCAAAGCGGGATTATGAGACAAAAGGCAATTTTCCAATAAATTTTGGATGGTGGCAATGGTCGTCCATGGGGCAAAACGGGGTTGAAAATCCGGATGTGTCGTTATGACAAAATGGAGCATTTAAAAATCGTTGGAAAATTGAATTTTGCCCTCATTGTCCCGTTTTGCCTCACTGGCCCATTTTGCCCCGCTCTCCCCTATGCGTTTCACTGCGATGACCCACTTTGGCATCTTTTCGAAAGCGCCAGTGTTTGTCGAAACGACAAAATATTACTTAACCAAATTTGGCATATCGATTCTCTATATAATGATCTATGTTTGTTACCAAAAAAATGTAAGCTAAGGTGTAAACGCACGTAAATAAATCATATTCCGATAAACAAATTAATAATTCGCGGTGTCTTATCGATTAGCCAATGAGAAATAAGAATCCTTTTTATCCATTAGCCGTTGTATTCTCTTCATTTTTAATCCCGACTGCCCGCTAGGGCAAAAAGACGGGAGTTATGGGAGACTGATCTATGTTTGTGACAATACATACGTGAGCGGAGGTATGAACTCGCGGTAATAAACCACAATTAGAGAAATCCGATTAAAACTTCGCGGTGACATATCGAAAAATTACGTCGGCGATCCTAACCTCTAGTTACAATCGTAAATGATACCGCAAACTTCACGCTCCTGCCGAGATAGTGCCGAGTTTCCAATGCCCCATGAGAAGCCTGGAATTGTTAT
>JAPYZC010009088.1:0-12796 GCA_030522665.1 Ichneumoninae sp. A BG-2022a
GAGGTTCGCGCGCGGCGTTGATGAGTCGCGGCGAGAAGAGACAGCTAAGCCTACGGTGGTAAGCTCGGCTCCGTTTGGGGGTGGTGGCTGATGAGCGCGAGGGAGAAAAAGGCCCGAGCGAGATAAAGAATTTAAAGAGGGTGCGTGGCAGTAAGAACGGGAAGGAGCGCCAAGACCGCGAGCGAGCGAGACGATGGGTGGAATTAATGCACGCACCGGGCCACGCACCCGAAAAGCCGGAACCCCTTGGCTACCACCCTCGACTCATTCGTTCCCGTGGTCTTTCCTTTCGCTCTCGTCTCCTTCTTGCCCCCCCCCCCCTCTCGCTTCCCCGTCGAGCTTTATCTCGCTCGCTTCTCAGCTGCCTACTTCGTTATACGACAAGTATAAGAGGGCCGAGGAGCAGAACCAGCGAGCACAGAGACTTTTATTGATCGCCTGGCAAAAACTCAGGAGCGAGCGGGAGAACCGAAGAGCGAGAGCCAGTGAGTGTACGCGAACGAACCCTCATTTCGTGCTGCCTACGTGCCCCCGACCATCACCGGGAGCGTACAGGCTGCTGAAATTTTCGGCAGCCCAACGCGCGCGCCAACCTCTCCTCGCCCATCGCCACCGGAGTTGCGAGTTGTGCGAGCTCTCTCTTAGCGCCCGAGCGCGCCACTCTTTCCGACTCGGAGGGCTCCCTCGCGAGGAGCGGCCACGGGGCTCTCCCTTTCTCTCTCCTCGCGGAAACCCTCGAAACCGTCCCAACTCCGCACCGAGATCCGATGCTTTACGTATCCGTAACGAAGAGGAGGATGTCTATGTACGCCGGGGCTCAACCGAGCCAAGAACCAACACCGATCCGCACCTGCAACGAGAAACCCCAACCCCACGATGCCCGCGTTGTATTGTATACTATACCGGGGCATACTTGACGGACTCTCGTGAGAAAAAAGTGGGCTGACGGACGCGGTGCTAGGCACCAATGTTTAGCCGCGATTACGATTCTTCACTCTCCGCGGCCCGTCTCGAAGACACGATAGGGCAATAGCCTGTGCAATTTTTTTTTTTTTTTTTTTACAATCGAAATTTGATAGACTGGGAAAAATGAAATGGTAAAAGCAGTTTAATGTTTACTTTTTATTTCAACAGCCGCTTTGTGATGTCTCGCTGGCATGGGGATATGATTTATGGAAATAAAATTGAATTTGTTGGTTCAGGGGCTCGAACGCACCCAGAAAAATAATTTATTTTATGGGCACCCGCGAATAAATGTTTTTATTAATATAAATAAATATTTTTATTTATTTAAATAAATATTTAGTTAAATATTTTTATAAATGTAACCTGACCTCGAGATCAGGCAGTTCGTCGAATTGCCATGGTGGCTAACGAACAAGCCATCTTAGATCTATTCAACATCACAATTGGAGAGTTTAGGAGCGCTATGCGCGACGTTATCCTACGTTACGAATAAAGTATTGGGTACCAATACCTGCTGTTATTGTAAAATTTGTTAATTTTTTTGAGATCTTTATACGAGTTACCTATGAGAACCTATACCAAATAAAAACGTGTATTTATTAATTTAAAGGGGCTGGTCCCCGTAAATAACTAAATAAATAAAAAAATAAATAAATAAACAAATAAATCAAATAAATCAAATAAATATTTATTTAAACCAGATAACTATTTTTTTGCGGGGCACCCGGCGAATATATTATTTTTCTGGCTGCGGGTTTGAAAAAAGATTGGACGGATTGGATATTAGTACTTTTTTTGTTGAGTGTATGGGTGGTGGTTATTTTTCCCTAATATTGTATTTCACTATATTGTATTTTGAATAATTAAAAAATTCATTGAATTAATTAACGCCACTCTAATTGGCTAATTATATTCTTCCGGGATTTCCAGATAGCGAGGAGTGTGTCTCTCCGGTAGTCGGGTGCACGGCCTCTGCCGTGTATATTATTCAAGTCCCGAATTTCAGTGACGACCCCCCCCCCCCCCTCGCGTTACATTGACGTACCTCACCGTACTTCGCTCTTGCCCGCACGTGAAAGGAAGAAAGGAAAAAAAAATTCAAAAAAAAATAAAAAATAAAGAGCGCAAGATACGAGCCAGGGAAAAGAGGATGAGGGAGTCGAGGGGGGGTTTGAGGATCGACGGTGGTAGCTCGGGCTCCTTCTCCAACTTGTCTACCTCCGCGTCACCATCCCTGTAGCCGCGGCGCGCGCTCTGCCGTATCTCCGATAATCTTTTACGCTCGAGAGTACCGCGCGCGCGTGTCCCACGACGGTACAACCCTTTCCCCACATTTTTTTTTTGTATTTCAAGGGAGCCTCGCGCTATGCTCACCCCGTTCGTTCGTGCTCAACCCTTTTTTTCCACTGCTGGCTCTCTCGATCCGCCGGTCTCTTTCTCGCTTTGTCTTTTTCCACCTATACGGCCCTTTCGGGATTCTTCCGCCCACCGCGCGAGGCCAATAAAACTTTGAGGACGCTGGAGTTGAGTGTTCTTCCCTAAGAGAGGGACTCTTTTCGAATTTCTCTCTTGTTCATTCTACTCCCTCTTTAGCTTAGCCGGGATATACATGTATATAATATGGATGTATATATATTCAATCCCCGAAAATTTTGCACCGGCATATTCGATAGAACGAACCGAACGGACCGAAAGTACCCTAGACGTTGAGGGGTTTGAGGTACTCAAAAAAAATATATATATAAAAATTATATTCCATGTGATAAGTATGGGAATGGACTGGCGTGGATTGATTGGTGCACACCCAGAAAAAAAAAAAAATTGACGGCCACCGTTGATTTGGTTTAAGTAAAATATTTATTTCATCTAAATAACTATTTACGTAATTTAAATAAATATTTATTTAAATCTAATAAATATTTTACTTAAACCAAATAAACGGTGGACGTCAAATAAATTTTTTCTTTGGGTGCAGTCGACAGTACGCTCAAAGTAAAAGGGAGGCAATGAAAACAAAATACGATGAAATACTGTGATACGCTGCATGCACTGGTCAGGACGGATAAACACTTAATAATGTCTTTGGAATGTTAATTGTACTACATTACATTAAATCGAATAGACTCTTTTTTGTAAAAGGGTTTTTCACGCCGAAACAAATAAATAAAGCAAAATATATTAAAATATATACACAAGTAACAAGCATCAATTTATCGTGTACAAGTCATATGATAATATTCGACCGGGCAACATGATGCAGCGCCGCGACTAGCGATATGTGAAAGTTTCATAGGAGCCATAGCAATTTTTACCCAACCCATATGGTAATTTTTTCCAGAAGGCGGGTTGACAAGATTTTGCGTACCTGGCTAAGAATTTCGTTTATAAAACCAAGAATTTCGCAGATTAAAACAGAGCATTCCGTGGATAAAAATTGAGAAATTCGTCGATCACATTTTTTATATAGGGGAGAGCGGGGCAAAACGGCATAGTGGGCCGAAACTCAATTTTCCAATAATTTTTGATTGCCCCATTTTATCCCGTCGATACATTTGGATCTTTAACTCCGTTTTGCCCCACTTACAACCACCGCCACCATCCAAAAGTTATTGGAAACGTGCGTTTTGCCCCACTGTCCCATTTTGACCCGCTTTCCCCTATATAAAAAATGTGATCGATATAATATGCCGGTATAACATACATACCTAATACGAACGGTTCGCGATTGCGACGCCACCGATTACTGTATTCTCTATTAAGAAGTACTTGTATTCTAGCAAAAATTACGGGACATTCGGGACATATCTGCGATAACGAAAATTACCATATTTTTCTAGCAGAATGTGTTATGTTTAATAGTTTTTAGTTTTTGAAAACTCAGCTACCAGCGGTTGTATCAATAATTCACGCGTGCGTACTAATTAATGAATTACCCAATTATCTACTTGTACAATGTGACTTGGGATTCACACCCACACAGTGTATATTTTGTAAAAAGTTATCGTCCCGTAAAATTAAATAAATAAATAAATAAATACGAATGTTCGCCAGGATGTCGTTGTAGTTCTTATATACAAAAAAAATATCAATGATTCAAGTAAAATTCGCTTGCGGGCGGCCAAAGAAAAAAAAATAGTTGTTTCATTTCTTACAATTCCATACGGAATCAAAACGATAACATGTCACATTGACAGTTTCGCCGTCTTTGTTTCAATATCGTATGGAATTTTAAGAATTGAAATAAAAAAATAAAAAATTTGTTGGTCACGAGCGAATTTTTTCCGTGTACCGCAAAGTTCTTTTGAGTTTTACCAGATTCATGGTAACTTCTATCAGATCCTTCTCTCAGTGATAGTTTTCAGAGTAATTCAACTGATTGGATCGTTAATACGTGGTCGTCCATTGGACAGTGATTAAGCCCAATTTTTAATTTTTCCGTTTCGGACCCGTCGATATTTCGGGATTGCAGTTCCGAATTTTTCACAAAAACCACTCGTCAACGCGCACACGTACACACATGCTCGGACGATGAAGAATGGCTCTCGGCGGAAGGAGCTGCCGAAGTGGACGACGAGGGTTGAAAACGCGAGGGATTCTTGGACCCTCCAGGAGAGAGAGGAGACGAGCAAGGAATGGGAACGTTCTGTAAGATGTGTTTGTTCCACACGAGCTATTGTCCGCCAAGACTACCTTTCTATTGTTTGTTGCACCGTTCTTCGCTCTTGCCCCCTCCCCCTCCCCCCTCGCTCTATGGCCTGCCTTTGCAACAGACCTCCCTCAAGCTTCTCGTCGCATCCTTTACCACCCCAGTCCTCTCCCCCGTATATCCTGCGCTCACGTATCTATACATTTTCCCTCAAATTCCAGCTGCGGTGTCTCACTTCCCATCTCCCGCAAACTTTCGACTTTGCTCTCTATTGCGGCGAGGGAAAAATATATTTTTCGCCCAGCGACAGAATCGCACTCTCGCGCCCCGATAATAACGATAATAATGGTGGGTAGTCAATGTGTTTTTTTTTTGCTTCCTCATAAAGTTTGTTATGGTGAAAAAAATTTGAGATTTTAATCAAAACGTGTTCAGAATGTTCCAAAATATCGACAAACCACATTTAGAAAAAAATGTCCGGATGTATGTGAGTGTGTGTGTGAATCGAACGCGAGAAATTCAAATCGCAATAACTCGAGAATGCCCTGACCGATTGAGCTGATAATTTCGCACACAGCATGTGTGGTTAATACTCAATGTTTTACGACAAAACAATGTTAGATCTTGGTGGACAAGAAATATTTGTTAGAAACAAATTATAAATAAATTATAAATAAATTATAAATAAATTATAAATAAATTATAAATAAATTATAAATAAATTATAAATAAATTATAAATAAATTATAAATATAAATAAATTATAAATAAATTTTGAGCTTCGATATTTTCAGTAGAAAGAAAGTCCGTCTCTTTCCAGCCCATTTAATAATTAGTTTCACAATATCTGATCGCTCGTCCAAAGTCCCGAGCGACTTCGGAAAAGAATTAAAAAATTTACACGATACGCGGTGCAGAAACGTCGATATGGAGATCCTTGTCAGCGAGGGTTGATAGTGTAGGTGAAGGTTGCGCCGTGTCCGACGGTGCTCCGCGGCTGTGCAAGGGATGCCTCGGAAGAAGAAACGAACGAAGCAGCAGGGCGGGGGAGGGGTGACAAGGGGTTGCACGGGTTTCCGCGGAATGAGAGGGACGCGGGGAGAGAGAGCGGTTAGTCGGTCGTTCGTATTGTCTCAGCTCGGTGGGTGGTTGCGATCTCGCGAGCCTTGGCAAGAAAGAGAGGAGGCGATCGCTCGTCGTCGTCGTCGGGTAGGCCGACGAGGTAGCCGGCAGTGGTGGAAACGCGGAGAGGCGAAAGACGCGAGAAAGACCAGGACGAAGAACCAGAAGAAGAAGAAGAAGAAGAAGAAGAAGAAGAAGAAGAAGAAGGAAGCATCGAAAAGAGAAGGATGCAGCGAGGGAAAGGGGTTCGTTCAGCCGGTGGCTGCGCGGAGGCAGAATAAGAAGAATAAGAAGAAGGAGGAAGAAGAAAATAGAAGAAGGCGGCGGGTAAGGGAGAAAAAGACAGGTATAGAGTACCGAACGAGCCGGGGGTAAGACGCCGCATGAAGGGTTGGAAATGTAGATAGAATTTCTTCATTTCGCGTAGTCCCTCGCGCGGGCGAGCGAGAGGGTGGCTTCTCCGCCGGCGCTGGGGGGATTCCCCCCTCGGACCGCGCAACTCCCCGACGACTCTCGCCCTCCGCGCTCATTTCACTCCCATACCCGCCATTCTTTCTCTTAAGACTCCGCGGCAGAGGAATCGTTAAAATCTGGCCGTCCCACCCTCGCCGAGGAGAGCGAGCGAGAGGGAGAGCCTCGCGAGCTTGTACTATATATCTCGAGCTCCCTCTATACCTCTCGTTTCCTTGCGCCTGTACGATATATACTGTACCTATATATGTCCTACATCTCCGTCTCCCTCATTCTTTCGACCCCTCTCTCCCTCCCCCGAGGAACCCTGTGTGCGCTCACGGCCGCCTACAGTCACCAACCCTTGAACGCCGCTCACTCACTACTTACTTTCGAACGGAGAGACGAGAAGAGAGATGCTCCGGGTGTTCTGGCAGCATCAGAGAGCAGCAGCGGCAACGGCGTATATCTATGCAACCCCCTGTCCAACCGCCCCCCACCCGGCTCGTCCGAGTGAGATAGGGGACGCGACTCTTCTAACCCCCAACGGTGGGGGCCCCCCCCCCCCCCCCCCCCCCCCCCCCCCCCCCCCCCCCCCCCCCCCCCCCCCCCCCCCCCCCCCCCCCCCCCCCCCGACGAGACGCCCGCAATCGGCACGGGACAATCGTTGCGCGCTGCGGAGACGATCATTTTTAATTGGGTGAAACAAAAAATCTTTAATTAGTTAGTTTAATTAGTTATTTTAGATAATCGTATTCGGCTGGGAATATGATAATTAATCATTCAGAAATATACAATGGGATATTTTTTTTTAAGGTGAAATATGTTAATTGATTAAGTAATATATGTTAATTACGCTAATTAGTGGTCAAAGAAATTTTCTTAAATTTCGCGGAAAGGCATCGACTTGTGTAATTTTTCTTATCTCCAACCCTCGTCGTCATTCGCGCGACCTTTCGCGTCCGACCCTAAGAAGTAGAAGAAGGATTCCGAGTGATCGGCATGGGACAATCGGCACGCGTAGTGAAGACGATAATTTTTAATTAGAAAAAAATCTTTAATTAGTTACCTTTTTCGGTAATAATATATTCTTCAATTAACACCGTAGAATAATCGAATTTGGCAGAAAATACGATAATCAATAATTCAGAATTATACACTCAGATATTTGTTTCTAAGGGAAAAAATATATTAATCGATTAATTTATATATATTAATTACGCTAATGAGTGATCAAATAAATTTTCCTAAATTTCGCGGAACGGCATCGGCATGTGTAATTTTCCTTATTTCCAACCCTCGTCATCATTCGCGCGTCCATTCGCGTCCGACCCTAAGAAGTAGCTCCAACCCTAAGTAGTAGAAGTAGGTTTCCGAGCGATCGGCATTGGACAATCGTCACGCGTAGGGAAGACGATAATTTTTAATTATAAAAAAATCTTTAATTAGCTACCTTTTTCGGTAATAATATATTCTTCAATTAACACCGTAGAATAATCGAATTCGGCAGAAAGTACGATAATTAATAATTCAAAAATATACACTCAGATATTTGTTTCTAAGGTAAAATATATTAATTGATTAATTAATATATATTAATTACGCTAATGAGTGATCAAAGAAATGTTCCCAAAATTTCGCGGAACGGCATCGGCATGTGTAATTTTCCTTATTTCCAACCCTCGTCGTCATTCGCGCGTCCTTTCGCGTCCGACCCTAGGAAAGAAACGAAGTAGGATTCCAAGACGCCCCGTGCGCGCGCCAGCGTGCAGAGAGTATAACGACGAGAGGAGTTTGTCAGCCGGGATGTGTATATGTATATCGTGCACGTGCACAACACCGATACACACCTAAAACACATATATACGTATATACATCCGTGGAGTGTGTTACGTATACTTTTCGAGGGGTGGAAACGTACGGGATAACGTAGCCGGCGTACACCGAGAGGAGACGCGAAGAGAACGAAGAAAATAAGAGGTGGGAGTCGGAGAGGCAGAGCGCCCCTTCGAGATCCCCCTCGGAGCAGCGCGGCGCTGCTGCCTCTCGCGCGTGAAAAATATGTAAAGTATTGATTGCATTTTATAATTACTTGGGAGCCGGGCGTCTTAGCTACCCTTCCCGCGCGTTCACCCTCATCCACCCGTTTCGCCTCGCTCCTCGTTTCTCCGACCCCCTCGCCCCACCCCCGGCCCGCTCCTCCATCTCCGCCCGGTCTTCGCCCGCCTCGCGTCTTTTCTCTTCGTTCCTTTTTTTTTACCTTTTTTTTTTAACTCGCTTCTCTCGTACTCTCGCGCACAGGCACACGCACTGTATACACGGGCTTTCCTTCGGCGAGTATAAAGAAAAGGGTATAAGGAAAAGCGAGGAGGAAGGAGCGAGGAAGAAACGAGGGAAGAGGGAGACGGAGGGCTTCGGGAGAAAAGAGCCGGATGGATGTAGTGGTGTAGTATCAGCTATGTGGAATACACACGTAGGATTGTAAGGAGGGCCACTGTTTTTACCAAGCGCGCAGAGAGAACGAGCACCCGCGCGCGCTCTCCTTTTTCTTACTTCTCGCGTCTCGCTCCCTCACTCATTTACTTTCTCTACTCGAACGAACTCTCGGGGCCCCCGCGAAGTATGAGGAGGCTGTTCGCGAGGGGTTCCTCGAACACACGTAGAGTAGACACACGCGCATACTTTGCACGTACACGAGCATCCGAATCCCTCGGAGCAGCCAGCCGACTGGGGGGTTTTTCCTCCTACACAGCCGAGAGCGTGCATAAATCCTCGAATTTTACTCTCCTGCCGGGAGACTCGACGTTTAGAATAGAATTCGGGCTGAGGAGTTTAAACGCGTTCGTATTCTTACTTCGTGTCCGGCATCGGTCGCGGTGTAACTGGGATCGATTATCGCACACGCCTTTTCTTAAACTGGAAATCTTAACTCTTTGGCTGTCACATTCGGTTTACCTTAATTGGTGGTTGTTCGTTAATGAAATTTTAATTGGGCCTTCGAGGCGATTGAAGAAGAGTCTTAATATCTTTACTCGTTAGAAATCTTGACAATGTTTGTCAACTTAAAGAATGGTCAATTTAGGGAAAGATTTTAATTGGTCGGGAAAAAGCGTGACTTTTACATCGCAAGGTGCAACAATTTATAAACATGTTTTTGAATACTTTTTGGAATAGAATTTGCGCTGAAGAGTTTACATGCGTTCGTCTTCTTATTTTTGGAGTCGACTATTGCATACCCTTTTCTTAAACTGGAAATCTTAACTCTTTGGTTCTCACATTTAGTTTACCTTAATTGTTGTTTGTTCGTCGCGAGTGTCTTTTACATCACAAGGAGCAACAATTTATAAACATGTATTTGAATACCTTTTGGAATAGAATTTGCGCTGAAGAGTTTACATACGTTCGTCTTCGTATTTGTGGGGTCGATTATTTCATACCCTTTTCTTAAACTGGAGGTCTTACCTTTTTGGTTCTCACATTCGGTTTACGTTAATTGTTTGTTCGTTGATGAAATTTTAATTGGGCCCTCGAGGCGATTGAAGTTATTGGCACGAAGAGTCTTCATATCTTTACGCGTCAGAAATCTTGACGACGTCTGTAACTTAAAGAATGGTCAAGTAAAATTTAGGGAAAATTTTAATTGGAAGGGAAAAAGAGTGACTTTTACATCGCGAGAAACAACAATTGACACCCTTAGAACAACAGTGTAAAAACGTCTACGGCAATTCCATAAGAGATGTTACACTGTTATTCTAGGCGTGCGAATTTGGAAACATGTTTTTGAATACCTTTTTGAATTGAATTCGGGCTGATGAATTTACATGCGTTCGTCTTCTTAATTCTGGGATTGATTATTGCATACCCTTTTCTGAAATTGGAAATCTTAACTCTTTGGCTCTCACATTTGGTTTACCGTAATTGTTGTTTGTTCGTTAATGGAATATTCATTGGGCCTTCGAGGCGATTGAAGTTATTGGCACGAAGAGTCTTTATATCTTCACTCGTCAGAAATCTTGACGATGTCTGTAACTTAAAGAATGGTCAAGTAACATTCCGGGAACATTTTGATTGATCGGGAAAAGCGAGTGACTTTTACATCGCAAGGAACAACAATTTATAAACATGTTTTTGAATAACTTTTGGAATAAATTCGGACTGAGGAGTTTACATGCGTTTGTCTTTTTATTTCTCGGATCGATTATTGGATACCATTTTCTTAAACTCGAAATCTTACCACTTTGTTTCTCACATTCGGTGTACCGTAATTGTTGTTTGGTCGTTAATGAAATATTAATCGGGCCTTCGAGGCGATTGAAGTTATTCGCACGAAGATTTTACACCTTACTTATCGGAAATCCCAAGAATGACTGCAAATTTATAAAAATGGTCAAGTAAATGTCCGAGAACATTTTAATTGGCTGAATAAATAGACCGACTTTACAGCTCAAGGAAAAACAATTGTAAGCATGTTTGTGAATACCTTTTAGAATAGAATTCGGGCTGCGGAGTTTACATGCGTTCGTCTTCTTATTTCGTGTCCGGCACCGTTTGCCGAGGTATCTGGGATCGATTATCGCATACCTTTTTCTCAACCTCGAGATCTTACCACTTTGGTTTCCTGATCGGTTTACCTTATTGTTGTTTGTTGATGAATTTTTAATTGATCGTTCGAGGTGACCCAAGTTATTGGCATGAACAGTATTTACATCTTAATCGTCGGAAATCCTGGGAATGTCTGTAAATTAAAAAAAGGTCAACTAATAAAAGTCCGGGAACATTTTAATTGGTCGGGTAAAGCGAGTGACTTTACATCGCAAGGAAAAACAATTGTAACCATGTTTTTGAATACCGTTAATTACAATTTCTACCTCAATTAATAACGTACTCGTATCGACAGGATTAATTCTAATTTTAGACAATAAAAAAAATTGTAATTTTATCAGAAATAATCAGAAAATGTTCCCACTATTTTTAATGACGATGCCCAATCAATCCACACCGCTTAGTCCTAACATTGGCCTAATCACATGTAGGCCAATTTATCGAGACCAACACACCGTCGATAAAATAGTACCATCCTTTCTCCCAGGTGTACATCTTGCCCGCCGGAGTCCTAATCAATCGATACCGTGTGTGCCCACACATGAGGAAACGCGAAGGAGGAAAGAGTCACACACATGGCCAACCTCGCTCCCATTCCCGAGACACAGGAACTCTCATACACGGAACACCGACCGGGTGATAGACTGCTCGCGAAGCCTCAACGTCTCGGGCCAGACACATACACCCATACATAAACCGAGAGCTGTAGCACGTAAGGGTTTTCTCGGTTTCTTACAGTCGGGGTAGGTCGCGCGGACGGGGCGCGAGGGGGTCGGTGGGAGTTTGGTGGCTCTCGAGGAAACTCGAAAGACATAGAGCAAGATAAAGATAGCGAATGAATATGAGGGAGTGCGAAAGCTTTTCGGGGGGCGGAGGGGGGGGGTTGGAGGGTAGAGGATGGTTGTAGTACGAGATCGTGGGTTCTCCGGTGTGCCGTTGAGAAACCGAGACAGAGGGAAGAAGAGGATAAGAAGCCCCCGAAGAAGCAGAAGAAGAAGAAGAAGAAGAAGAAGGAAACGGCGCAAGTAATGAGAGAAAGAAGGGGACAGGACGACGTGAGAGACTAAGGGCAAGTAAGTAAAGGCGAGCGAGTGAGAGGAAGGTGAAGGCTTTCGGGGGAGGTTTAGTTCAGTTCTGCTTGGCAGTGGCGATGCTCGTGGAGGGGCAGAAAAGAGAACCCCCCGTCCTCACGGGGCGGGAGGGGGGCGGGGGGTGGGGGGAGGGGGGGGGAGGAATGAGTGCCGCGAGAGCCGCGGCAGACTCTCTGCCTAGAAGTTGCGCGCCCAGCATTTTAATCGATTTCATTTGCGCGCATGTGAGTGAGCGAACCGGAGCTACCGGAGCTTCCCCACACCGTGTGCCCGAGGAGATGAGAGCGAGGGAACGAGAGAATGAGAAGTAAGGGACGGAGAAAAGTATAAGATAGAGGGAGGAGGGTGGGTTGGGGTGAGAAATGGTGAGGTAGAGAAATAGAAAGAGAACGAATGCTGTACGGAGTCTCTCGTGCTTCTGCCTGTACACTGTGCTTGGGGGTGGCGGGGGGGGGGGGAGCCGGGCCACCTCGGTGTATAAACCTTTCTTTGTTTTGCTTTGCTTGCGTCATTAGGGGATGGGTGGATGGGTCGCACAGGGGCGGTTGGGGGGGGGCGGGGGGGATGCACGAACGAATGCGAGAGGGGGGCAAAGCGGGGAACCCCCTCGAGTGGAGCGTGGTATGAGGTATTCCTTCGCGAGGGCGTGGTTTTCTATACGACGACGATCTACATACAAGGAGAGGGCCCGACGTGTGTGTTACAGTAAACGCGGCGTAACCCACGTACGTCTTCCTCTTCTTATGTGTGTCTTTCCACCGGGTTGCTCTGCTCTATATCTGCGCGTACGTCAAAGTTACATCTCGGCGGTTCCGCGGGAGAAAAGCCCCGAGATGCCGAGCGAGCGTTATACTTATGATATCAGCGGGAGAGCAAGGAGGAATCTCGTATTCCAGACATCCTCTTAACCGAGGGCCCG
>JAPYZC010009098.1:0-11763 GCA_030522665.1 Ichneumoninae sp. A BG-2022a
TTTTTTTTTTTTTTTTTTTCTGGCACTGCGATGATTTTCGGCGACTCGTGTGTTCTCCTACGGTGCAAGACGAGTGTAACCGATCCACGAGCGGAATGACTGTTACTACATGCGCTCCGCGCGCCGGCTCTCCGTATAGCGCGTCAAGGATGGGAAGAATTCTGGATCTCGCGTGAAAGTATTTAGAAATGCGGAACCACGCTCAATTACGGGATTCGGAGTTATATGAATTATAAAATAATCAACGTCGTTCGTTATTTCGTTGCGAGACTTTTTTTTTTTATCAATTAACGGTAACAACGACCGTTGGTACGGTTTGCAATGGGAACTGTTGACGGTAAGGCAATATACAGTAAAAAAAACAGTTTGTACTTTTTACAACTTTTTGTCCGTAAAGGTTCACAATTTTTTATATGGTAATTTTCCGATCGCGTTTTTACAAACCAAAGTAGAAAATGACATTGATGATTTGAAAAAAATATATCAATGAGTCAAGTAGAATCCGCTTGCGGGCTGCCACAGAAAAAAAATGGTTATTTCACGACCCTGAAGATGTCTGCATAACATCAAGTTTCATCTTTGGCCAGTCTCTATCAGTGCACGGCTTTAGCAACAATAACCAATTGTTCACTTATAAAATTTTAATCTCCAAGTTCCACGAGCAAAGTTTGTGCAATGCAAAATACAACCATTATAACTTGACGAAATTTGGGCACATGCAGATATCTTCAGGGTCATGTTATTTCAATTCTGATTCAAATCTTACAATTTCATCGCGTACGGTATTGAAGCGATAACATGTCACCTTGACAATCTTGCCGTCGTTGTGTCAATATCATAATTGCATTGTAAGAATTGAAAGTAGGATGGAAATAAAAAAAATTCTTTGGCAGCCTGCCAGCGAATGTTTTTTTTTTCAGTGTAATTACACGTGAATACCCAGAAAAATAATTTATTTGAAGGGTGACCTGTAAATGAATACTTATTCAATTCAAATAAATATTTACTTAATTCAATCAAATATATATTGAAATTAAATATATATTTGTTTCCGGGGCGCCCGTAAAATTAATTATTTTTCTGTGTGAAATAGAAGAACAGGTTTGTATATTCGGCACATTTACATTTCTACCAATCACAACTCTACCGAAAAAGATAGCTCTAACAGCTCTACCGGAATTAAAAAAAAAACTCTACCGCAATTACAATGGAAGTCTAGCGGAATGAAAGGCTAGACAGTTTTAGACAGGCTTATATTCCAGTAGAGTTTTATTTCAATTCCGGTAGAATTTTAATTCCGGGAGAGATTTATTTAAATCCCGATTGTTTTATTTCAATTCCGGTAGAGTTTTTTTTCTTCAGTGATAGAGATATTTGGGGAGAGATGTTTTCTGGTACAGTTGTGAGTGGTAGATATTTAAATGTGTCGTATATTCAATCTCGATCAAACGAGTTTGTTACTTAATTTACAAAATTATTTTTACGAAACTCCGTATTCCAATTTTGCGCAATTATGCTTTATTTTGTACTCATCGAAACATGAGCCAATGAACCGGAGAGTCAGAGAAATCCGCCGAAGGGTAAATTGCGTGGGCCATCGTTTGATCAGGGTCGGTAAAATCTTGGGCGCAGCTCGGGACCAACAGAGCTGCAAGGGTGTTCCATGGGCGAGCGACGTGGCTATTGTATACGGCGAAGATGAAAAAAAACGTATACTTTTTAAAAAGTGCAAACCTGTACATCGAGCGAAGACCCCGAGCGCGCGCCTATATTTGTATTCCCGAAGGTTCCCCGCTACACTGCGGTATAGTTATAAATTTATAATACATTTGAAACAGCGCCGCAGCCCGGTCGGCGAAGTGTATTTCATGCCCCGCCACGCGTCGGTTGGATGCACGCGAGTACACTCACGCAGGCTTCGCTCATATTGTTTTAGAAAGCAAAAGTCTTCTCGCGCGTCCTGCACGACGAACAGGACGAACACGCGTGAACCATTATGCACACGATGGTACTCGATGCAAATGATGACCGTTGCAACGGTCCATCGTAAACCAGACGGACCTCTCAGCATAAACCTTTCTCGCTGCCCCTCTTCTATTTTTATTTATATTTTTTTTATTTTTTTCTCAATTTCTGTTCCCCTCTTCCGTCGTTTGTCTGGGTTCGCCTTTTGCGCTTTTCCACGCGTGGCGTTCCCGTGGCTGCCCACGCGCCGCTGCCTCACCATCGACGTCCGTCCGACAGGCTGTCTGGTCGGTTGGATGAACGAAAAAATTACCATCCTCCAGACCGATTCTATTCTCGGCAAAGTTATGTCGCTCTTTTGCCGTTGCATCGCTCATTACACTTTTATGCGCTGGTAACGTTAATGGCCGTCGAGCCGACGCACGATAGGTTTCAAAGTCCGGCGACGACTCCGAATACCGCAAGGCTGCTGGGAGAACGTTGAGGGAAACGTTTTAGGTAGATAGCATTTTATTGACACAGTTAGATGTATAGACAGAGTTTTATGGATTCTTGGATAAAAGCCCTGGGGACCGAAAGCACGCGTTAAAACCGAGAGGGAATTTTTAGTATTAGCGTTATGATGCGGTACGTTGAGGTAGATAGTATGGAGTAATAATGCTGATAAGTAGCGAACGATGTTGATAAGTAAGAAATTGTGAACGGATAGTAGAGTAATTGGATAGTAATTAACGATAATCGGGTTACGGTAAGGTGAGAAGATGAGGAAAAAAGAAAATATATTGGAGACAATAATAGAAGTAGGGTAGAGCGGGGCAACATGGGGCAACGGGGCAAAACAGGGTTTTGGGCAATACGTCATTTTCCAATAATTTTTGGATGCCCGAAATCGCCCTATCGGATACATCAGGCTTTTCTGCCCAGTTTTGCCACCTTGTCCGATCCAAAAATGATTGGAAAATTTAGTTTTGCCCCGTTGCTCCATTTTGCCCCGCTCTCCCCTACTTCAATAACAATTTTGGAGCGTTCCATCGGAGCCTGGCGAGGCCTTGTCAGATCTGATGTAACGCTGCAAAATTTACAAGCCCTAAGAACCGGAAGCACACGTTAAAACCAAGAGGGTTTTAGCATCACCGTTGAGAGATGGTATGGTGAGGTAGATAGTAGAGAGTAATAATGCTGATAAGTAACGAACTATGTTAATAAGTAACAAATTATGAACGGTATAGAGTAATTGGATAGTCATTACCGATAATCGAATTACGGTAAGGTGTGAAATAGAGGAAACAGACAATTTATTGGAATCAACAATAGGAGACCTTTAATAAAAAAAAATAAATAAAAAATGTAGCGTTGAATTGGGGCCTGGCGAGGCCCTGGCTAGACTTTGTCAGATCTGACGTAACGCTGCAAAACTTAAAAGCCCTCGGGACCGAAAGCACGCGCTAAAACCGAGAGGGTTTTAGCATTACCGTTGAGAGATGATGAAGCAGATAGTAGCGAGTAATAATGCTGTTAAGTAACGAACGATGTTAATAAGTAACAAATTGTGACCAAGGTGTGAACGGTGTAGAGTAATTAGATAGCCATTAGCTATAATCGGATTACGGTAAAGTGAGACATTGAGATAAAATACAATATACACAATAACAGAAGTACTTTAATAAAACATTTGGAGTTTTAAATCGGAGCCTGGCGAGGCTCTGGCTAGGTCTTGTCAGGTCCGACGTGAGGCTCAAAAATTTCGACCAGGGTGTTAAGCGATAGGGAACGGCCGAACAGATAATAGGGTAAAAGTGGGGAATATGGACCGGTTCATACACTGATAAAAAAGTACAGTTGAATCAACTAAGATTCGGGCAGGGACGGTCAAATAAATATTCAGTTGGTCGAACAAAATATTTTTATGACTCGACAATATTTTGGTGGAATCACCCAATAAATTATTGAACTAACCAATTTTTTAGCTGTACCAACAAAATATTTAGTAGAACGTCCCTGCCCGAATCTTAGTTGATTAAACCGTATTTTTTATCAGTGTATATAATTGATTTACGTGTTAATCGAGGTGGGCCATATTCACCACTTTTACCCTACTGGCGGTCCAAAAAGGGACGAGTCGCTTCCAAGTGTTGTGGCTTGTTTCACAGTAAATGTTTCGTCTCACGGAAACCTTGTCTTATCGCAGAAGCGAGAGCAGCATCGAGAACAGCGTCTCCGAGGTCGGGGATGAAAACGCCGATACCTCGGTGTCCGGAGGACGCGAGGAGGCCCAGCGGTACTACGACGCCGCGCTTAGCGCAGCTGTTAGGAAACAGTTTCGTCATTTCGACGACGAGCCACCGATTTACTGAATGTCCGGCGAACGCAGCGAGACAGAGACTCTTCTCGGTTGGTTCGCTTCAACCTCGGTGCGAACTGTTCGGCGGTACGCAATTTTCGACGATTATTATGTAGGATTCGCCGAGAAGAAACCTCGTTCGGTTTGGATAAACGCTTTGCGAGGCTCGTCAGTGGGAACGCAGAATTGTGTACTTTGCAGCGATTAGTTTCACCACCAGCGCGCCGGAACAGCCGGGATAACATCGCTTCCACACTCGATACCCAACGAGCATCCGGTAACCGGAAACCCTCGATCACCGACCAAACCCACGACGCGTGACCGCGCACCCTCTTTCATCCCTCCGAAAGTCCACCGAACCCCCTCGACTCCGACAACGTCGGGGTCGAATTTCTCCGCTGCGAACGACACCACAGTGGCTTGTTTGCCACAGCAGGTGAGCTGGTAAAATTAAAACAGGGTACACTTAGCGAGATTTTTTCTTTTTTTTTATGTTGATTCGTGGGAGAAAACACTGAGAAAAGGATCTAGTAAAAATGACCGATCATCTAAGAAAAATTACCATAGGACATTATGGTGGGCACTAAAGCGCCCCCCTATGGTGGAAAGTCCCAGATTTTCCAAGAATTTTTACCATAATATCTAAGAAAAATTCTTATAAATCCAGTACATCCTACGATAGGTGGCGCCCTAATTCCCTACCACTACTATGTGCTATGGTAATAACTCTTAGGCGATATAGTCATATTTACTAGATCCTTCTCTCAGTATAATTTTTACTGTTTAAGGTGATGTTCCTCGTGTACAGTTGGTCGCTGTAGTTATCCACGGTTATTTAGTGAAGAACTGATTTCGTGTAGGGTAAAAGTGAGGAATATGGCCCGGTCCATATATCATTGACTTACGTGTTAATCGAGGTGGGCCATATTCGACACTTTGACCTGCCCCACGTCCAGTTGGTAACAAAAACTGTATTGAATGCCGTTTTGAGACCGCAGACCGACGAGGAAAAAGAAAATTGTCACTCCCCACGTCCACCGATTCTCCGGGGAACGACAATTTTCACTGAGAGAAGGATCTGGGAAAAACGACCGATCATCTAAGAAAAACTACCATAGCACATAGGACTTGGAGAAAAATGGTTTAGTTACTATAACAAAATGAGTTTCGCTGGCAGTGACCTTGTTCTCGCAGCAAAATGATTGGTTTTGCTATCATGACAAAACTTTCTTATTACACCGAAAAAAAGGTTTGGTAATATCAAACGAATCTGCAGTTGCGGGTGGCGAAAGAAATATTTGGTCGATTGAACAAAATGTTTGTTAAATCCAAGTCTTTCAATCGACCAAATATTTGTTTCGCCACCCGCAACTGCAGCTTACTTGATATTACCAAACCTTTTTTTCAGTGTACTGCGACGATTCAGTTTGCTATGAGGACAAACGACGCTTGCTGTAATTTGACGGTTGAGTAATGACTGGTAATAGGATAGTTATAGATACGCACATACATTTATTTGAAGATTAACTCACCGCGTTTGTATTTTATCGTTTTATTATATTCAAAATAATGTCTGTATTCGCAAATGCGAATTCTTGAAATGTACTGTATACGGATGTATTAAACTCCGAAAGCTATAACCTTTCGCAGTTTATACATCCATATACAGCAAATTTCAAGAGTTCGCAATTCCACTCTATTTTTATTTTTATTCGAATACAAAAAAACTGTTTCCTCGCGTCTCTTTGTTTTGATTTTGCGCGTCAAGCGTCTCGAGCTTGTCGTAGTTGTTTGCAAATACACGGCCCACTCAGTCATGTAACAAATTTTTTTGTTCCGGTAACAAAAAGCTATTTTGTTGCGGTAACAAATCGCTCCAAGCGAAAAAATTGTTATCGTTACAAGCTGGTTTTTTTATCCCGATAATAACAAACTAAATTTGTTACGGTAACAAAAATGATGCACCAACCATTTTTTTTTTCTCCGTGTAGTAGGGGACTAGGGCACCACCTACGGCGGAAAGTCTAAGATTTTCCACGAATTTTTACCATAATACCCACAAATAATTCTTATAAATCCGGTACTTCCTACCATAGGTGGCGCCCTAGTTCTTTACTACTATGTGCTATGGTAATATCTCTCAAGCGATATAGTAATATTTACTAGATCCTTCTTTCAGTGTTCTTTTTCCTCAGCGGACTGCGGTCTCAAAACGACATTCAGTGAAGTTTTGTGTTACCGGCAGCGGTATTTCACATCACCTTAAATACAAAACTTAGCTGCTATGCATGTAAAAAATTGAATGGATGTGATTGTTCGATTGCAGATAACTATTTTACCATCGGAGGGATTGCAAAAAATACCTGTAGAATTGTTTCGAAGATGTATTAAAGAAGACTTTCCAAATGCGACCATCGAGGGCCCACCTCGATTCCGTTGAGCCGTTTGTGGCGAGAAATAAAATAAAAATTGATAGAAATATCCGGCGTTTTTTCTCTACCGCGCGATGGCCCGGCGGAACGTTGGGCCAGGTCTCTTTTCCTTTGGAGTCAAAGTAACGGTTGTGCGTCGACGACATGAAAGTGTTCGTCTCACGATTACGCTAATCACCGCATACACGGCTCGGTAACGATCCTTACGCGCTGATTAGGCTACACTGTACAAGGCACGGGCTCTTTGCGCGATGATAAAGTCCGCTCATTCGCATGCATCATCCGGTAGCCGGAACCGTTCACTCCCGATGCGCCTTCCAGGAGGAAGTCATCGGACGAGGCATTGTCGACGAGGGAGGCTCCGACTTCGCTCCACGGTCTCTTCCGTCGTCCTCGCACTTCCCACCTCTTCGCAGGCACGATCCTCGAGCAAAATTTTTCATTCACTCGATTGAATTTCCCGTTGCGTCGAGAGCCGTCGGGTTTGTTCCTCGCTTCCGAGCGCGCGCGGAAAACACTTCATCGCGCGTTGCCGTTCACAGGAGATCCAACGCGGCTGATGCAGAGACTGGCGGATCTTAATGCGCCGCGAACAGATTTGCCGGGTAATTGTTCGCGCATTTGCTGGTGAAATGAAGAATAACAAATGGAAAAAATAAAAATAAAACAGGCACTTGTTACCTACGAGTTTTCCGTCGGCGTTTCATTATTTTTTCTGTACAGACGCTGATGAGACACGGAAGTCTGCTGGATTCCGAGCTCGCGAGACGAGGGAACTCGTTGCGATTCGAGAATCGCGGATTCTAGTTACTTCCGATACGCGGTTAGAACTCTAAAAAATGTAAATATCATGTACATACTGTTTGCTAGAACTCCACTTTCTGGGGACATTCAATGACTCACGGAACTTTCGGTTTGTATTAATAAAACGCGAATCAATGCACTGATAAAAAAATACGGTTGAATTAACTAAGATTCGGGCACGGACGTTCAACTAAATATTTTGTTGGTACAGCTAATAAATTGGTTAGTTCAACAATTTATTGGGCGATTTCACAAAAATATTTTTGAGTCATTAAAATATTTTGTTCGACCAACTAAATATTTATTTTAACGTCCCTGACCGAATCTTAGTTGATTAAACTGTACTTTTTTATCAGTGTGCGTTTCAGTGGATTTGATGGGTAATTTTTTGTACTGGTGCAGATAAGTAAAAAATAATAATAGTGATGACTAATAAAATAAAAACAAGTTTAGGAAAATGAAAACAGGGTAAGTCGCGGTGAATATGGTTAGGATTTTTTAAACAATGAAGATAGGAGGCTTAACGTTAAAAAAAAAAACTTCAAATTTTGGTCGTAACTCTAGAAACATCGAATTAAAGTAATTCACTCGGAACTTTCGATATTTGCGATGCTTCATTTAATTGCAGCTCTATAAGTAAATATTTGCGATCGGCCATATCACCCGGACACTACGGGTGATATGGCCACGTGGCATATCTTACTGACCGTTGCACGTACAATCTTATAAATTTCGGTGCTATCATATTGTATGCACATTAGGGTGTTTCTAAAAAAAAGGATATAAAAAAGGACAAGAACATATTCACTCGACTGGACATTTTTAGTTTCCTGTATAAAAATAAAAAAATGAACGAATAAAAAATAAAGAAATTAAAGAATAGTATGCACTTTGGGTTCACTTAAAGAAATTACAAAAAGTTAATCGCCTACCCCGTAGAAGTATTTATTTCGATCTAAAAAAAACATCTCGCGAAAGGCGGTCGTTGACCATTACGTTTAAAAGGTGCCACATTTTTGGGTACAAACGTCGAATACACCTCTTCGGATTTTTTGCTAGGGACCGCCTTTTGTGAGGTTCAATTCGAGATCGAAATCTATACTTTAAAAAGTTGGGAGGAAAAATACAAAAATACACTGTGCAAACGGCAGCGCCATTGGTCGCTTACGTTAAAACGTATTTTATAGGTGGTCATGTCACCCGCGTGAGCAGATCACCCCGACTTACCCTAACTAAAAATAAATAAATATTCGTGTTAACTACGAGTTTGAGTTCGGCGTACCATTATTTTTCTCTGCTTCGCGCGTGGCAGGACATTGATGAGTTACGGAAGTCCCGAAGACTCGAGCTCACAATTAAAGTATACAATATTTAAAAAAAAAAACACCGTTACGATCCGAGCTTTGATTCTAAGTGGCTCCGATGCGCGGCCGACCTCCACTTTCGTATAACAATCAATGATACCCGTTTCATCCGCTAAATTAATACCCTCTGAATGAATACATCGCGAATCGGGATGTGGTATTGTTAAAAGCGAACAGCGGGGAATACCGGTACGGTTTTTAATTATTTGCCTTGATTCGCCGACGTGCAGGCGTGCACCGGGAGATTTGATGTACGGCCGAGGGTTACCCGCGAGTAACAACGAGCCGCGGGCAACGGGCGATCACTGTTTATCGCGAGGTACGAGTTGGCTTTTTTTTAGTGTAATTGCGGCTGTAACGCAACGGCCAGCATCGAACGAACAATTAGAGCGGATGAGCCGACGGTGTGCCGGAGCTGGTTTGTTCCAGGTATTATCGCGGCGTGCGCTCGCACAACGGTGTTCAACGAGAGATAGACGGGCAGACGGACGGCTGCGGATATAGCGCGGTCGAGGAACCGTGACCGGAAACGGCTTTTCGGTGGATGTGGAAAACTATAAATATTCCATTTTTATACGCCTCGGTGAATGAGTTTCAGCACCAGGGATGATAATCGTTAACAAGCGGTTTTTTACCCAATTAAGACGGACTCCGGAATCACCGTCCGGCAATAGCGGTCCCCCGAGACGTTACGATTTAATCCGCATGATAAAATTTCTTGCGTTCATTAAATTTCGTTGGCTGGATCGCCGTTGCGAGCAGAAGTGGTCAAAGGCTAGATTTTTTTTTCTTTAATAATAAAATGCGATGGGCAAGAGTGGACCAAGGCGGGCCGGGAGAACCTTAAGGTAGTCGCGAATAGTGTTCACTTCGCATAAATTTCAGAGAAATGAGAGGGAATTGCAAACACTTCTCGATTGTGTTAAAATCTGAAAAAATCAAGCATATTAAAGGTGCTGAAAAGATTGATTTTGCATAATAATAATTCCAAAATGTTATTAACAAAGAGATGAAAAATAAAATTGTTTAACAAATATCCCGGAAACCTAACTTAAAAAAAAAGAAAATTATTCATTCATTTTTTCAAATATGTCTGCATTTTTTAAAAAATTTAATTCACTTTCAATTTTGTGACTTTCTACACACTTTTCTTATATAATAAAAAACAAATTAAAAGTGATTTTTAAAATCTGAAAAAATTCATACGTATTCAGAAAAGTGTACGAATTATTTTCGTAACAAAAAAGTTGGGTTTCCACGAGATTTGTGGAACAATTTTATTTTTCATCAAGTTGTTAATAACATGTTGGAATTATAATTATGCAAAATTAATCTTTTCAGCACCTTTAATATGCTTGATTTTTTTCAGATTTTTCTACCATCCAGAAGTGTTTGCAATTCCCTCTCATATTTCTGAAACTTACGCGAACTGAACACAAATTCGCAAGGACTACCTTAATGTCCCAGCAGCAAAGATAAACTTACATTTTTATTCAATTTCTTCGCTCAATTTTTATTTAATTTATAACATTTTTCAGAATTTATTTCGGCACAAAGTTTATATTCGACTTCAATTTTCGGTAGAAAAACCGAGTCTAATTTTCCGACCCTCGAAACGCCTGCAGCGCCGATTGCATTACCGCCCGCAACGAAAATTTCGTCACATTTGGCATAACACACCTGCCGACCGCGTGGCGCGTGCGTCGGCGTTGGTATGTGGCGATTTTCTAATTTATGGTAAAGCCCCGACATATAGCGTCGGCCCGACCGGTTCGCGCGTTCCGCGGCGTGCTAACGGCCGCTCTTCGCTGAATAATAGCGCTCACCTTCCCCAGACTACACGTTCGCATACTCGATTCGCGCGAAGTTGGACGTGCGAAGCGCGAAGTTCAGACCGTAATTTTTTTTTTTTTTACATGAAGAATCGTCTATCTGGCGAACCGATCGCGCTGCTCTCGAGACCTATTCGGGGCTCGAGTTTCTTAACTCCATTTTCAGCGATGGTTCGCCTCGTTCACGCGCTCGCTACCGAATAGCCTCGCCAACGCTCATCCAGCGACGCTCGCGTTAATTGAGAAATCATCGGGTTTACCGCTCCGCACTACCGACGCGTTACCACCGCTCCATATAGCACAGCGGTATCTCTAATTCGCACCGTACGAACGAGTACGGCAAATAAATCGTTAAGGCGAATTGGAATTAGAAAATAAATTAACCGTCCATTAGCTTCTAATGGGTGAGATATGGACGAGTTTGGCGTTCACCTCGAAAGCGTTTGACATCGCGATGTCTCGTCGAACAAGTCGAAGTAGAGAAAACGGGGCAAATGTGGGTTCTGCACTTAAGATAAAACTTTTCATTTAAAGATACCGCGGATTAAAAAAAAAATAGGTAAAAATAATCAGCTTTATATCCCTATTCCTCTATATTAAAATCACGCTTATCCCGTTGATTGCGAGCTCTTTGAGCGCATGAGCTATTCGACGCTACGGTCGGTAATAAAAACTATAATCAACTTTTTCTCGCGGGCGTTGGTATTTGCGGGGCAAAGAAAAGTCCCACCGGGAGTTGACCCGGCTTCCGTTTGGGGTGACACTTTTTTTGTCGACCGTTAACGGATCGTGAAAAAATTTATTGCAGTTTTTCTGACCGGTCGTACTCGGTTCAAGTGAGAAGGAGTGGGGACACCTGCAATATTTCTGTCTCGCTGGTTCTGCTCGTTTATAAGGCACTATCGCGAATTTCGAAAACAAACACCACCCTAAAGATGACGTCTGCATGACGTCAAGTTTCATCTTTGGCAAGTCTCTGTCAATGCACGGTATTTAAAGAAAAAACAAATTGTTCACTTGTAGAA
>JAPYZC010009099.1:0-13707 GCA_030522665.1 Ichneumoninae sp. A BG-2022a
AAAAAATTCAAAAACGAAAGTTCAAAAATGATAGAATATTTTGAAAAAATTGATGTGGCTTCTAGAAAATCAATGAATTCATTTGAAAAGAGAAAAAAAAGTTTTTGTAATTATTTGTTGAACAATTTTTTTGTTCAGCAATTTTTTAATAACTTTTTGTCATTATTATTATGCAACATGAATGTTGTTGGCACCTTTAATACAGTTGATTTTTTCAGATTTTTATAGCATTAGGAAGTGTTCGAATTCTCACTGAATCTCACTTTTGACTGGGCATGTACGTGTGAAGCATCCTTAAGGCGCCGCCAAAGCAGTCCCCATTGGCAAGGTCGCTGGTTCAAGACCGATCATGAGTTAAATAAAAATTAATTTTTCCGCTGTTTGGATTGTAGCAATTAGTCAATTTAATCCGAAGAACAAATAAAAGGGTCACAAAAGGGGGTCACAAAGGAGAATTAAAGGGGTCACAAGTCCGATAAAATAAAGCTAATAAATAAAAAAATATTTATTATATTTTTCTGAGGCGGCAATCAAGCACCTTGATTAGGCCGTGGTCAGGCAGCCTGATCAGGACCTTAAAGGACCATGGCGTTACATATCTGATCAGGGCCTGATAAAGATGCCTTATCAGGACCTGATGAGGAGTCAGGCCGTGCCTGATAGGGACCTGACATCAGCCCGACGGTAATTTCTGCTCGGGTGGTACGTGGAGCAAAACGGGTTTGAAAATCCGGATGTATCGTTGGGACAAAATGGGGCATCCGAAGATCATTGGAAAATTGAGTTTTGCCCACGCTGTCCCGTTTCACCCCGCTGTGCCATTTTGCCCCGGTCTCGGACGAACGCCGGAGATACCGAGGTATTTTTACGGGAGAGGGATAATCGAACATTGCATTCTCGTCGCGCATACTCGTTGTACCGTGGATGACGCGTACGAGACTCACCGAACGTTTATGATGTAGTGGGATATCGGGTTGTTGTGGGAGTTCTCGCTGGGCGCCCAGGATATCGTGACCGAGCGGGACGTGAAGTTCGTCGGCATCGGTCGTCCCGGCGGGTCTGGAACGTCTGGAACAGAAATGCCATTCGTGAAAAACTTTGGAAACGAAAGAAAAAAAAAGCGTGGGCAGAAAAATAATTGGTCGACCCAACTGCGCGGTTATATACACTACCGACTGGCTTGGCTGCGCGGGGATATTAATTGGTTCGGAAAAATACTCCCCGGTCGCCGACCAATTAATTTGCTGACCCAATTATACGAAATTTTCGATATCGAATTATCGAAAAATCGATCACTTAAAAAATGTCTCATCTACTAATCGTGATTTACTAATTACAAAATTACCAAAAGTTTCGTCCGAATTTTTGATAAAATAGTCCTACATAGCGCTACATAATTTGTTTTCAAATACCAATTAACTGTGCCTCTGTCCAATACGACAAATTTCGACAACTCTTTGAACTTTTAATATTTCAACGAAATGCTGCTCGAATGCCGCATTTTTTTCCCTTCAGTTAATTGAAAAGTCACTCTCGTCAACTCGCTTTTCACACCTCCCATAATTTATATATTTAGTTCATAAACTAAAAACTGCAGCGACGAAGAACACGGAGATAGAGTCAGGTAGCGCTCTCGACACTCGGTGCACAGCGTTGATATAGTTGCGAGAGGAATACACTTTGTATCTATATATCTTATATACATATATATATAGAGACAAGGTGCATATCATGCAGCGGATAAGCGGTCGCTCGTTAATCATTGATCACACGTTAAACGCCGAGAGCCCCGAGAGCGGTGGTTGGCGCAAGGGCGAGCCGGGTAGCGTGGCGAGAGAGGATAAGAGATAAGTCCCGGTGTTTAATATGCGACGTTGGACTCCAAACTGGCTATATGATATTGCGCGCACGTTGCATAAGATCATAAATGAGAACGGGGACCTTTGGCCTCCCTCAGGACAGAGTCATCATCCTTTTCTGACCTCTCCTGGCCTCCTCGAGACCGTCCGAGGGAGCCCGGGGTCTTCCTCGAGCTCCGTGACATCTCGCCCTCGAGACCAGTCACGCACTCCACATATGCCAGGACGAAAGCCCTGGCCGTCGTGGCGCTGCACCCCTTCCCCCTCCCCCTCCCACTTCACCCTCGCGGGTTCAAACCGGCGTACTGTCACGTATCTCGCAACTTCTACTCCACCGGGCTCACACCATTCGACGTGATTACTTCTTTAATCCGTTACATAACAACCGCCCCAAAGCGATATCACTTCTACTCCACTGTGGCTTATGATATGTAATTTTTTTTTTTTTTTGGGGGGGTCTCATACATACGGCAATTAGGGTGAAAGTGGTGATTACGGACTGGTTCATATATAATTGATTTACGTGTTAATATGGGTGGGCCATATTCACCACTCTTACTCTGTAGGCGATAGGGGAGATCCGGTTAACCTGCGACCGCTGTTTTACGGATTGGCAGTAAAACGTTTGTTAAGGAGGGAGTCTCGCTGCGCGCTGACTTCGCATAAGTTCGACAACAATAAGAGAACATTGCAAATACTTCGTGATGGTGTAAAAATCTGAAAAAAATCATGTATACTAAAGGTACTGAGAAGATTAATTTTGCATAATAATAATTGCAAAATGTTATTAACAAATAAACCTTTTTTTTATGAAAATGATGTTTTTATTTTTCTGAATACGTATGAATTTTTTCAGATTTTTAAGTAACCGTTGATTTTTTATTTTTTTGTATCGAACAAAAATCAACGATTACTTAAAAACCTGAAAAAAGTTTTGTCGCCGGGTAATTTGTTAACCAATTAATTTTTTGATGAATTCGTTAATAACATTTTGGAATTATTATTATGCAAAATTAATCTTCTCAGTACCTTTAGTATACATGATTTTTTTTCAGATTTTTATA
The DNA here is from genome assembly GCA_030522665.1 of Ichneumoninae sp. A BG-2022a. Lineage (NCBI taxonomy): Eukaryota > Metazoa > Arthropoda > Insecta > Hymenoptera > Ichneumonidae > Ichneumoninae sp. A BG-2022a. Next base: position 2,924 of record JAPYZC010009099.1, read on the forward strand.
CCATCAAGAAGTACTTGCAATTTTCTCTTACTCCTTAAATGATACAAACAATTTTTTTGTTTTTTTTACGAAATATATTATCGATGATATTTTTGTGACCAATATAATATTGAAATCGATTTCATTATTGGTAACTGAAGCGTATTAAATTTCATGTGTAAAGTAAAGCATTCCATGGGATAACTGCACGGGGCACATTTGTTGACACTTTCGAACCTGTGCGGTATTTTGAGTGTACAATACGACCGCTGCGGTTTTCCCCGAGCTGTAATTAACAATAAATGCCCCGGGATTAATATATCCGCAAAAAGGTTCACATTGTGCAATATCGTCGAGGAAATTGGTCCAGAGGGAGATTACTTTTGTATGGTTAAAATGCGTTATCCATTGTTCACGGTCCTCTTTGAATTGAAATACAGTCAACTCCCCCTAACTCAACGCTCGCCAGTAGGCCATGTCTCCTCAATTCTCTGTCAACGCGAAGCCCAAGAGCAGAACGTGTTACTTCCACTTTCGTGAATTTGCCACACATACGTTCCCTCTGTGGACTCTCGTAGCAGTAGTATTAGTTAGCAGCAACCTGGTTCGTTTAATAAAAAAAAAACACCTGCAAGTTTTTCGTTCTCGAAATGATGTATTAAAAATTAAATATGTATGACAGTGAAAAGAGAACGGTTACCACATGTGATTTTCTTGTTCTTGGACAGTAAAAAAGGTTTGCACTTATTGCAACAACTTATTCTCCATAAACTTCCACAATTTTTACAAACAAAAATACTAACTAAAATTGTTAATGACGCGGGAAACAAAAGGACAGGTTTGTATATTCAAAACTGGGCAAACGAGTTTGTCACTTATTTAACAAAATTACTTTTACAAAACCCCGTATTCCGATTTTACGGAATTATTTTTTGCTGTATAGTATATTGTCACATATTTTATAAACTCTCATGTGTCTTACTGAGCCGTGATCGAGTTTGAATTATTCACCCAACCAAACGATTTCGCTCGCTTCTAATGGCTCGCGTTAGGCCGCGGTGGGGAACTCTCTCTCTGATAGCACAGAAATTCTGTCCCGAGGGCGTTGATTAAGAGGGCGTTGACTGTAATGGTTTCCATCTTACCGACCATCCAATTTAACCCATTATAAGTCACACCGTCCGGAACCGTACTGAAGCGGAACTAACGGACGGAGAGTCTGGGCCACGCGTTGCTACAGTAGCGCATAAGAGTGGAGCTAGATGTGTGACTTATAAAGGGTTAATAAAAAAAATTAACGCAGAAGAACAATACATTGAAAATTGTATCGAAGAGGAACAACACATCGAAAATAGTATCGAAGAGCAACGACACATACAAAATCTTATCGGAGAAACACAACATTAGAAAATTGTATCTGCGATATAATATGTATGAAATTATATTGATGATATATATCACTTTGCAAATATCACATTACACTGCAGTGATTGGGTTAGAACCGTATACTTCAATTCGTTTCTTAAACTCTTTTTGCAATTGGGAGTTTTTAAATTTTAGTAACATTTTTTTTCATCCTTTTTAAAGTATAATAAATAGTATAATCGATACGTGAAAACACTAAGATTATAAATAAATAAAAACTAATAATAATTTTTAAAAGCACGAATAAACAACTTATATATATACTAGCGGGTTATTGTGGCTCGCGCGCTTCGCGCGCTAGCACCTATTTCTGGATGTAAACCCTTATTATTCTAAGTCTTTTAAACCCCGCCCCTTATTTTTCCAAATCCCCTTATGCTAAATGGACTTAAGCCCTTATTATTCTAATTCTTTACCCCCTCCCTCGATTCTTCACACGGCGGCGAAATCTTTTTGTATAGAGAGATAACAAATTAGCATAGACGCAGCTGGACACGTATTCGAGGTTACTACACGTTGAATGAATTCAATGCACTGTAGAATAGCACACAGCTGCAGCATTTTTACAGCACACGACAAATAATCGCAAAGGCAATAGTAGATAATGGCGGGCGCCTGTCGATATATCTGAATAGGCTTTTGGCCCGTTTTTTCCAAGTTAATTACCCAAGTTAATTTTCCAAGTTAATTATCTCTGTCATTTCACATTTATTTTCCTATTCCTTTGCTACGAACACACTTCCACATACACATAACTAGTGTGCCAAATTCTGTCAAGAGACATTGCGACGTTCCGACAAACACTGGAGACAACGAAAACAGCAAAATCGGGGGCCTCAGTGAAACGCATAACTCCCGTCTTTTTTCCCTAGCGGGCAGTCGGGAGTTAAAAAGATCATAATCATAAAAATGATCATATCATGATTCCGTGTTCCAAGACAACGGGACCTCGCCTACAGCGTCAGTTGCAGCAGTAGTTTCTTGGTATCCCGCGCAGCGTGATAAACAATTTATCAGACCTTCATTTTCAACTTTCCGGCCTCTACGTTCTCGTTACCGGAGCAGCTGAACCCGTGAATACCTCGGGTCGACTTTCCGCACGCATGATTACTATTTACGACTCGTACGGAAGCTCGCCCGGCGCGAACAGCCGCCGGTAGTTTCCAAGAAAGCCAATAATGACCGTGGCCATGAATCAGCGTGAATAACAGTGAAAACCGTCGGCAACTTTGCGGTAACGCGCGTTATGCGTGTTACCCTGAGAGAGAAAAATGAACCGGCGGACCGACTGATGGAAGAAGGTTGTTACAGGACTTTCATATGGATAGACCTTCCGGGGTCCAAGTAAAATTGGTCGATGCATCTTGGGCGTCACCGCGGAGCTTTTCCACCTTTCAATCCCATGCACTTCGTGACCGCACCGACGCGTGACTGCTTGGCCCCGTTTTCGCCGCGAGCCACGGTCTCGATAAATGCCCGCGCGCTTTAAAGCCCCAAGGGTCGATAATTTGGGAGTTTCTCCACCGGGACCAGAAGCAGAACCAGAAGCCCAGCCGGGAGCTTTGATTCCGGCCCGGGAGGGAAAAACCGTCATCCCAAACGAGCCGCCTCTTAAGTACCCGATCGTTCAGCGCCCAAACTATGTACACCACCTATACGTATCAATTCCGCCATAAAGTTGAAACGATCGCGTTTAAGAATTCAAAAGGAACGAATATATCGAAACGCCCGAGCGATAACGCCGGGAGGTGGGTGGCGTTGGTTTGTTACGTGAGGCGTTTGGACCGGGAGATAGGACGGCGGGAGCCTCGGTTTCCGGGTTCCGGGTGCGAGAAGCACATCGGCCTGTCGACATGAAAAATTGCCCTCTCGATCGTGCGGGAGAGCTCTGTAAAGCCCCGGGAACAAGGGCCGAATAGTAACGAGATTCCCGTTAGCGGAAACCGTCGGCGCAAGGGTGGGACGCCAGGGGAGCCCAAGGTAGACCGCGATTCCTCCGCTCTATGCAAGTATCTGCTCTCGTTGCGAGAGCGAAGTACATACGCCGGGTACGGAGGTATCTCGCGCAATTTGGAGCGTCAATTCGGCGGTCTGGCAGACTAATAGCTCGCTGGCATTTCGTTAGGGCGAGGAATATGTCCGTGTGTGTGTGTACGAGGGTCGGAAGCGCGGGCGACGTCTTGCATCAGGAAGGACGATCTTAGCACATACATTGATAGACACATATAGCGTGTCGTCGTTGCCGTGGACACCGGCTCCAGGGACTTTAGCGTTGCAAGGAGAAGACGCCACGTAGAATACCTCGGTAATACCACGAGTTCGCCGTGCGACCTTACCCACCGAGCTTTCGCTTCGGGATCTTTACTTCACCTCTCTCCCCTACGTCTCGTCCCTATCAACGAGAGGGGAACGCAGGTGGCGGCTCGCAAAGAGCAATAATGGGAATCTATGCTACTTTTGGAGGGCGCAGGGGCCGAACCGGTTGTATAAACGTTGACTATCCTTTACCGCCCCGCTTTCTCCGGGTCAACCTTTCCCGCATTCCTCCACCTCGGCTATCCTTCCGTATATACGGAAGATAAATAGGAACACGAGTCGATGCCGAGGAAAACCCTCGAGAGAGCCCGCCGTACCGTCCCTACGAGCTTTTGTTTTCTATGTACATAGGGATAGATAACGTCGGGGAGCGAGCGGGGAAGAGAGACGTCGACAAAGTGCACCGATGTTCCGGTTTGACTCTGGTGCAAGGAGAGCGGATTACTTCCGAGACGATAGGCAAGTTAAGTTCTAATCTCGGCGTTAAGCGTGTCTCTTCTGGATCAGCAAAAAATTGTACCGTGTTCAACGTAGCGAGAGATAAACGATGTACGTTCTGCTGTATGCCGAATAATTTTTCATTCTTAACATTCGATAAATTCGCAAAGTCAGTTGGTAAATACTTACTCGCTAAACCCTCGAGTCGCGAAGCCGACACGTACAGGAATTTACGGAATAACTATCTGACGATGCACTGAAAAAAAATTTGCTTGCAGGCTGCCGAAGAAAAAAATGTTTGTTTCAATTCTACTATCGATTCTTGCAATTCCATATGATATTGAAACAACGACAGCAAGACTGTCAAGGTGACATTGGAGCGTCGCATGAAACGCTGTAGTAAAAATGCATAGCTTCGTTGGTCGATTAAAGTATTGTAGGTAAAAACTAAAATCAAAAGACTGCTAAGCCTAATCGTCAAAGGGGACATGCAGGTACGGCAAACACAGCTGAGCGCCAGATGTTTTATTGCTCCGCTCGCACAGTCGAGCGGGGTCATAAAACAATTCGGTTTTTACATACACGAAAAGGACAAATGCTTAGACGCTTCGACAAATCCACCAATCAGAAGTCACGTTTCAGTCTTTTTATCCCCAATCAATCGACCAGCGAAGAGAGTTTGGGAGTTCGTAACGCTCCGAATCTTCAGTTCTCATCATCAGATCAATCTCGACGGTTCGACAGGAGTCTTACACGATTTCCAAACGCGAAACTTAACTAGAACTCACAAGTCAACATTAAGCAGTCAGTCGCAACTGACAAGTTTGTTAATTTCTTTGTAAATATATCTGTTTATTAAATCACTTATCCGAAAAAGCATTTCATTTCATTAGTCATCTCAAAAATGGTTACATTACATTAATTCGGAGTGTAACGTTCCACTGGCCATCCTCAACATTAGAATTCCAAAGAAATTCGCGGTGTTCAACGGAACCGACATGTTATCGTTTCGATTCGGCATGAAATTGTACGAATTCAGAGTAGAATTGAAACAACGTTTTTACTTCATTAGCAGCCCGCAAGCAAATTTTATTTGATTCAATGATATTTTTTTTCTGTGTGCTCTGGTTCATGCATCCAAATATGGCCATAGACCAATATTGCAGAGCGAAAATCGGATGATGCTCGGTTCACGATGCTCCAATATGAACATGGACCAATATTGCAGACGAATCAATTTGCACCTCGCGGATCGCTATAGGGAAACCGACTGTCCGAATTCGACTTGAGAACAGAGAGTTTGGTCTCAGAGTCAGTTCGAGAAATTAACAACTGTAGTCTGAAGTATTTATAAACGACATTCGTTCTGTTTCTTTGAACAAACTTGTTGTTTAGTTTGCATATCACAAACTTGAGTTTCACTGTTAATTTGGCGACGATCCCGAATACCTTAAAGTTTGTATTTGCCGACTTCGCTATAACAGTCGCTAAGCTCCGAGTCGAGAAACGAGCGCAGGGCTCGAAAGCCATTCTCGAACAGTGGTAATGCGTTAAAATACTATCGCGAGTGTCATCCGGAAAATCTCCGATCAAAGCCATCGAGTTTAATTCGCGAACTGTTCGGCTCAACGGTTATGGCACGTGTATCTCACCTGGTCGCCAGCTATCGGACTTGCTGTTGGTGGTTTCTTTTTTTTATAGCCTCGATCTCTTTTTTTCTTTTATTTACGAAATATTTTATCGATCACACGTTCGCGTGTACGGCGCGGAGGTGTGCGAAACGATACTTTGTTTTTTGTCAACGGTTCGATAAAATCGTACGCAAATGCCTGTACGGCTTTCGCGTATCCTACTGCTCGGCTGGAGCGAGGGAGGTGGGGAGGCCATCACCGGAATCAAACGAGAGCGCTCGAGCTACGCCGCTTTTCTCGTATTGCGGTGATACAGTAAATTAGAAAAAATCCGCGACAGAATACGCCCCCGGCACACCTAACCGATTGCTTGTTTTCGAGGATAGCACAAACGACGTATTTTTTTCATTTTTTTAATAAAAAGAAAAACTAACGACATTCAAATCGGACCGTGAGCCACGTTCCCCAGATCTCTATAAAAAGATCTCACAAAAGTCACCATCGATAATCGTGTAAAAAAAAAACAACATCCGGAATCTCTCAAACCCGCCGAAAGTTTCTGCGGGTCAAACTGCAACAATATTCCGATCGAACTGCTTCTCGCCTTCTCTAGATCTCTATGAAAAGCTTAAAAATTTTATAGCTTCTTTTTTATATATAATTTTTATCTCTATAATATAAAAAGATTTCGCCGCCGCCGCCGTCGCCGCCGGGTCAAGAATCGGGGGGGGGGGCTTAGAATAATAAGGGCTTAAGTCCACGCTTAAAGGGCCTTGGGATAATAAGGGCTTAAGTTCATTTAAGCTAAATGGACTTAGGCCCTTATTATTCCAAGGTCCTTTAAGCGTGGACTTAAGCCCTTATTATTATTGCTAAATGGTTAGCGCAAGGGCATTTGCAATAAGAAAGGGGGGTTAAAAGACTTAGAATAACAAGGGCTTATGTCTTTTTTATATGTTTTATATCTCTATATATAGAGTAATAACAGTTTACGTTGAAAAATGGGCGCGAGCGCGTGAGCCACCATAACCCGCTAGTATTTATATATACAGTACACGACCGCGTTTCTCCGTTCCTCGGGAGCCAATCCAATTAAGCATGACCGCGTATTTCCGATACCCCACTAACTGTCCAAGTACCTGTCCACCGTCCCTTTCCATACGCAAAAATTGTCGGAATTACAGCAGCGACGATTTCATTCGCAGGTAGCAAAAGGGAAGGAGTCGTTTGTTTCCCCGCCAAGCAGGTAACGGACCTTGAGAAGGGGCCGAATTGGACTTACGCAGTCGTCATTTTCGGAAATACGCGGTCGTTCGGAATTATGCGATTGGGAGAAACGCGGTCGTGTACTGTACTGTAACGGGACGCCCTGCCCCCGGTAGGTCTTTCCGTTGTCCGCGAGATGGCGAGTCGGCGGAGCTCTCGCGCAAGCGGAGTGCTCCCCGAGTCGCTATAAAGGCTCTACCTATCCTCTCCTCGAGGTTCCTATCCCACTCCCGATACTGAACCATTTCCTACCAGTCGCTGTGCGGTTGAAGAGCACGGCGCAATTTTATTATTTTCATGCTTCTGAAGTGATTCAGACGCATTGAGCACTGTCTTTGGTTCCTGCAACCTGAGATACAGTGGCTTCTACGGGATGCCTTGTCTGGTTGGACACTTTCTGTTCGCAGACTGTGGGAACGGCGTACCTCGACCGTTTACACTAGACGAGTCTCCCGGCCTCCCCGTAGCTCAGGTATAAAGGAGTAAGAAGCATTTTTTTATTCAAGGAGAGTATTTAGCCTAGAACGCCGGGTCGATCCATGGTCCCCGGATTGCAAGACTAAAGAAATCCACCAAAAATAAACCGTCCTCTACACCTTATCCAGCCGGTCCAGTACCGAACTCTTACCTTTCATTTGGAAGAAGACGATCTAAAAAATCGTGAGTTCGATATTCCGTCCCCACGGAATATCGAAACGTTTCAATACATAAATCTTTTTTTAGCTTAAAAAGCTATAAAAAAAATAGAAATCGCCGTCGATTCTCGCTTAAGAAAAATAAAAAAAACGCTAACACCCCAAATCCCAAACCCGTCGAAAGTTCCTTATGGCGGATTTTAAAGCTCAGCAAGAAGCCTCATGCGGCGTGTTTAATTCGGAGGAGCATTGTCGACGCCTCGTCTTGGTCCCCGGCTCGTGTGTACAGTGCGCGGACTTTCGGTAGGCGGCGGAGCGCGCGCTGCATTGTGGCACCCATAGGAAACAATTATTCCGAAACAAAGGATAACCCCCGTGGAGCCGGCTTTGCTCGCGCTCACGGCTATTCCTCGCAACGACGACGGGTCGACGACGAGTCTCTCTGGGTGGAAATTTGCCAAGAGTTGTCAGAAGCGCGGAAGGCTGACGCGCGACGACACACGAACAGGATGCGCGGAGGAAGCGGAGGAGACTTTTGCGGAGACTCCGGGGCCCCCGCGCTCTCGAGTTCTCCGTGCCGCAATCGCGCTCCTCTTTCCTCTCCGTGTCCTTCCACCCCCAGCGTTTCCTATGTGCGCTACACCGCGTACACATACACACCGACACATGGAATATTGTACTCCACATTCACCATATAATGCGGTCTGGTGTACAGCATCCTGCAAACTATACACGACTTCCCCCCCCTCCTCGCCCCCTCCCCGAGCACGTTCTTCCGTGGTACAGACGCTCATATTGCCAACCGGAGAAAACTGCAGAATCACGAATGCACTTGCCTCCGAGATATCGTTCGCGCTCCCTTGGTCCGGAGGGTGGGGGTGGGGGTGGGGGGGGGGTGTTCGAGAGCTGCTCTTCCCGAAGGAGGTCTCACCCTCTTGCCACCCCGTCGGTCCCCCGAACAATGAGACCGGCGAAGGCGATGCCACGAAATTCATACGCGAGATCCGCACCGCCGCGACCCGGCGTGTCCGAACGCGGGTTGTCTAATACATCGCGTGTCGAAGTGGCATTGAAATATAGGGGGCGATGCAAAAATTGAATTGTTTTTATCAGCGGGATCCCCGATTCTTGGCCGGGTAGCCTGAGCCGTCTCCCGCCGGCAAGATTTATCATCGTTCCCGGAGCCCCCCTTCCCCCCTTTCTGCCTCCTGCTTCCGGTGGTTTCCGTCCCGAGGTAATCCTCCGCGAAAAATCCTCGCCGTCTCGCAACGGATATTCCAGCGGTCTGAGCTGAGTGAATTACATCTTTAAGTAATTCGCTTATGAAAGATCCATTGAGTAACGAGTTGATCGGATCGGGGCCCGGCGTATAGACTCTCCCCCCCCGTTCCCCCCAAGCCGCGAAGAAGCTCGGGGATGGTCCGGAGTGAAAAGAGTCCGTTGGGTGTGCGAGACCACCGGAAGCGTCGGCTACCATCGCCGTGATATATTGATCGGCGAGGGAGAGGCGACGCGTCGCCGCCCCCCGCACCAACCCCCCTTCCGCTACCGGGTCGTTTTGCCTCCTCCGACCGGAAACCCTCTTGTTGCTTACAACAACCCGGATTACACTTGCCCATCGTGCAAATTAATATCGCCCGACATGCTGAGTATGATCTGTCCAGGTTTGTGGCTCGGCAGCTGAAGTGGGCACGGGCAAACTGGCTGCGGAAGCGGTGAGGTGCATTATTATTTCGAACGAATGGTCGAAATTGGCAAGTGCCCCTAGGTCAGGACCGTCCGGTACCGGTCGGTAACGGCAACTCGGTGTAAACGAAGCTCAATAGTACTTATATGTTCATAAACATATATATATATAGACACATAAGTGTATATACATATATATATATATATACACATATGTAAGCACATGGAAGTCTGTTCGCTCTAAAGCACACACGAGCACACCCATCCAACTAATGAATGGCCGGCGTCCACGGTCGCTTTACGGCAATGAACGGCGCATTGCCGCGATTATGCGGTTAACCACGTGGACGCGCGGGGGCGGAGGGGGGGGGCACTCACGACGTGCCCTATAGATATTTATACCGCCGGTGATCGCAGAGCCGTTCCCTACACGGATGCTCGCCGCTTTGGGTTTAATGTGCTGCTACCCTCTCGGTCCCTTCCCGCCCCGCTGAACTTCAACCCCCGCCCCGCCAAACGCCGACGCGTTTATGCACCGCCGTACCGCCGCATGCGAAAGGGACCAGGGTATTTCGTTCGGGTGAATCCCGAAACTTCGAACTTCATTCCCGATCGGGAAATCGTCGGACTTCCGAGACAACTCGGTCGAACTTCTCGATCGCTTCGCCGAGGCGCGCTCGAATATATTCGCGATCTGCCTCCGGAGGAAGTCGGTCGAGGAGGGCGATGTCGAAACTTCCCGACACTGAGCTGCCCACCGAGACCCCGGGGATGAGCCCATATGACGCCAGACTGCGTACTCGGAACCACTTTTTATTTCGCGTTTTTTTTAATTCATCTTTTTTCACATATATTTTTTTAATCTCGTTTCGCTGGTAAATAAAAACCGCATACCGGGGGCAAGTACCGCCCGGGTTATAATACAGAGGCGAGCCCGCGAGTGGAACTCCGGGGATCCGGTTGGGACGGGGGGAATCCCGTAATAACGACAGAGCAAGTGCCGGGGGCTCGGGTGAGGATTTTAATGAAAAAATCATTAGTTGACGCGGCGGGATAGCAGGTGCGCGACTCCGGGGGTCGGTGTTTGTAACCGTGCGGGGATACCTGACGCGTTTATATATGACGCACACCCGTATGGGGATTTACGGGCGAGAGTCGAGTGGCCGCGAGAGTCCAGAATGCGCGGCCCAGCGGGAGTGAAAGGGGGGGGGGCTGATCGCGCGAGAGGGAACGAGACAGCTGGGCCGGAGGAGAATTTCGGTGCGTGATCGTTACCTCGTCCCCGGGGTTAATCGGATCATGGACTGTGCGTCCGCGTTTGCTGTCGATGAAAATAAACCAAAACAACGGTAAAAAAAAAAAAAAAAAAATGCCACCCTATCGAAAGGGGGAGGGAGGGGGAGAAGGG
>JAPYZC010009102.1:0-14102 GCA_030522665.1 Ichneumoninae sp. A BG-2022a
AATTAACAAAGTGTACTATAATATACCGGACATTTGATAACTACAATAATTATTGCATTGAGAACAAAACCACTATATTCAATAGTACAATAATAGATTCTAAGCTTTCTTAGTATCTCTGATATTAGAAAATTACGTACAATCGATAATATATGGAGATATTAAATAATACAATATTAGGTTACAAGCTTTCTTAGTATCTTTGACATTAGAAGATGACGTACAGCCGATAGTATACGAATATATTCCATCGTAGAATACGAGATTGTTCGGATTGTTATTATCTGTAGATAGTATTGGATAATATATTATCACTACTATAAATAGATACTTCCCTTTGCAATAATTAGTCCTATCCCTATACGAAATATAAAATATGCTACTGGGTATTATCTGTCTGCTATCCAGTACAATATATTTCTTTCAGTGCAATGCGAAAGGTCCGATCGAACCTTTCGTCAATCGATACTTGGCGCATGTGGTGTTCGTTGGATTCTCTCTCTCTCTGTCTGTCTGTCTCTCTTTCGATGCATCAGTGCTCCGTCTCTCAGAGCACTTTGCAATAATTTAACTATACTACATATTAGACAATATATAGGATGTACAAAGTTACAATAAGAAATACATGTAATTTCTCGGCGACTATAAATCGAGCGTTTTCGCACTTACCCCGTAACGCTCGAGGAGTCGAGTCTAGACGTGACGTCGAGGCGACGTGTTTAAATGTTCCTATCACAATTAAAATAGGCGAATGACGACAGACAAACTGGCAGACGGACGAGCGGGCGGACATACAAACGGATGAAAATAAATATTAAATTATACAAAAATAAATAATAATATTTCGCTAATTCTTAAAAAAGATTCAACCCTCATCCTAAAACACAATCCAAGGAGCGAAACCGGAGTCGTTTTCAGGATTCACGATGTCTCGTCTACATGAACTCGTGTTTCCCCACAATAATTCGCGATACAGCCCAGAGGCGTCGATGGAGTGCTTCGACTTTAACTTTGAAAAAAAATAATAAATCCAATAAATTGCAACACCAGCAATCATCGATCGACGTAGCCTTGCCTATTTTCTCGCGAGCCGTTACTACCCATTCGCGCAATTCGCGCACCGCGGTAATCGCGAAGCGTTTTCGAAGCGCATATACTCTCGACTCTCGCTCTCTCACACAGTGTAAACGCCTCGGGACTCCGAAGGGGGATGCGGATTTATCAGTACATATACCGAAAGATTAGGGTGCAGTTGAGAAACGAAGAGGGAGAGAGAGAGAGCGCCTGCCATTCGACGAGATCCAAGGCCGGAGGACTGAAAAATAACGTACAGGGGATGGTGCATTAACAACGCAATTTATCAAAGCTCGCTTTCATCCAAAGCACACCACGTAGCAATTAAAGTGTCTACCGGACTGGCTTATCGTATTTTAAAGTTTATGGCATTGGCACGCCCATACAAAATTCGCTAGGCGTGCGCGCTCGCGCGAACGTCCTTCGATCACTCGACGTACCTCATGATTTATCGCAACGGCGAGCACTCGAGCTCGCGGTACTGACGTTTTTTTTAACGCCGTTTCACACAGTTACACGACAATGAGCTCGTTGGTAAAACGTTTCGGTCGGACGTAAAACAATCCGTAAGAAAAATTAAGAAAAAAAATAAACGTAATAACTAAATTTATGCACAGTTGCGTCTCGAAGCACGATTCCTTTTCCCACCGCTGCCCATTTTCGCACTAGCCGGTTCTCGGCGTGCGTGAGTCACCAATTACCGAGTTTATTCGGTGAACGAGACAACTCCATGAACTTGGATCTTCACGATCCTTCCCAGTTCTCTACAATTAGCTGCTGCCGGTCGGCCGGTAAGCTACGGTACGGGACGGAGGGAGAGTGGACGGAGGAGAGGCTCGTGTGAAAGAGGAGAACCTAGAGAATAACCCTATCCCCCTTCGACTCGAGCGAATTCGCACCGCGAATCGGCGAGTGTCCATCGCGACGCTTGGCTAATCGAAAACGGCTATCACTAGTCTCCAGAGGCTTATCGATACTCGTTACGTCGCAGTTCTAGCTTTTATTTTTTGTTTATTTATTTTTTCGCTGATTAACAAAGAATAAAATGTAAAGTCATAATTTTGCGTTCGCCGAGGAACGAAATTGCCTTAAATACACGCACTTCGTTGATATAATGGATAAAAAGGCGTGTGCATTAAGATAGCATTAAGACGAGGGTTATTGATCGATAAACAAATGTATACGAGACAGCTTGTGCATTATCGAGAATAATACCGGAATAAAAAATATATTCGCTAAATATAAAATTATAGAGAGAATATCTTGTCGGAGATTGCTTGGAACGTCGATTTTTTCCGGAATCGAAGATGCTAAACTCGAATCGAGCTTTCTATACTGAGAACAAGAAATCATTCGATTGAGCAAGGTACGGTGACAAAGTTCGAAGGCGGTTGGTTGGTACAACAAAAATGTTTATTCGCATCTCAACATATTTTGAATCGACTAAAGCGAATAAGCGTTTAATAAAATCAATGCTTTCACTGTACCAAACATGTAACAGCTGTAGCGAATTTGATGGTACCGCGACGCTACCCTCGCTGTCACGAGGAGACGCAAAAACGTATCGATAATTCCGAATACGAGACAGATAAGTGGGAGGCTTACGTACACTCCCACCTATGTGTAATAATTCGCTTATCCGAGAAGTCACTTCTCGTCCGGCTACCTTGATGAATAGGCCACAGTAATATTTTAAAAAATTATGAGTTTTCAGGGGACCCCATCCCGATTCCCCCCAGCACTCCCCACCCGCACTCAAATAAGCGTGTCCGTATCCGACTTAGCTACACTGTACCGCATTTGCCGGGGACACGACGAAACTACGAGACCCCGTGCCGGTACAGACGGCCATATTCTACCTATCCTCCGGTATTTTTGCACTTTGAGTTAAGTACAGAAACACCAAAGTTTCAGAAGAAAGCGCCTCGTACTTAACGGTCGATGCGCCAGCTAGCGCACGGCTAAGCGGTCACCCATCCAAGCATTGACCGCGAACGATTTTGCTTGACTTGGGAGACCACCGGAGTTGTGCGTCAACCGCGGATCCACCGCTGTCGATCACCATAGCAATAATATATATATATTGGCTAATTCGGTATAATTCGTCTAAGTTTTATTCTCATGGTTCGGAGTCGTCAATACTACCTGGCCAGCGTGTTATAAATTACCTTCAACGATGAATCGGATCGACTCCATTATAAAGGATGAGTTATGATTATTGTAGAAATTTCACGTGACAATTATATCCGATCATTTATTCGAAATAGTTAGTAAGCCAATATTATTTACAACGAGAAGCTTAGTAATATGGATTATACTGAAAAATGTTGCTTGGTGTAATTTTTGCTTGAGAAATTAAGAAGATCATTTACTGTCGGCCACTCACACATATATATATATTTCTTGTCATTTAGTACAACGCCCCAAATTATTCATATGAATATTCCCGTAATTATTGTAATAATTTTGATATCCATTGTTCTCGTTATTTTCCATTGGTCACTAATTTTTTAATTGGGCTGTGTTTTTAATTTATCATACAATTAATTTTTGTAATACCAAAATCACCAAATCACCACCAAATTGAAATATTTTCGGAATGCTAATTTAATCTACCATCATTACACAGCTTTGAACGTATGTCACCACGTCTTTTGGTTGATTCAATCACTTTTTTTCTGAATGTACGGAATGCGGTTGGTAAGTGGCAATTGATCCATAGAAATGTGATTGGCGGAAGTAAGGGGGACGAGGCGGAGGAGGTAGAGAAAGTATATGTGGAAATGTATTTTACATATATTAAATGTACTTTTCACAAAAACTGATATGTAATTGGCTGAAAGACTACGGTCGATGGCCAATTGGTCGTATACATATGTAATCATTATTATAAACTTCGTAAGACTGACAGCGGTGGATGCGCGGTTGGCGCACGTTTCCGGTGGTCTCCCAAGTCAAGCACAATCGTTCGCGGTCAGTGCTTGGATGGGTGACCGCTTAGCCGTGCGCTAGCTGGCGCATCGACCGGTGAACGGGGGGCGCTTTCTTCAGAAACTTAGGTGTTTCTGCACTTTACTCAAGTGCAAAAATGCCGGAGGATCAGTAGAATATCCCCAGCTGTACCGACATTGACTTTCCGCAGTCTCCCTGTGTCCTCGGCGAATGCGGTACAGTTAGGGGGAAGTAAGTCGGCTGCGGACGCACGGAATTAGAGTAGGTTAGCGAAGTGCGGGTAGGAAAGTGATAAAAAAAAATATATATATAAACTTCGTAAGCTTATGTTACATATGTAAATTATCCCCATGTATCTGTCAATGAACTCACCACTACTACTACTAGACTGAGAGAAGGATCCGATAGAAATTACCATAACTCTGATAAAAATCAACAGTACTTTCAGGTATACGGGAACTACAGAGACATCCTGGCAAACATTCGTAATAAACTTAATACATTCTGCTAGAACATATGGTAATTTTCGCTTTCGCACTCTGAGAAAAAGAAATGGTTGAATTAAACAAATGCGCGGTGACATACGTTCAAAGGTGTATTCTGTTGATACAACAAAAATGTTTGTTTCTATCGACAAATTTTGAATAGATTGAAGCAAATAATCATTTAACAAACCAATGCTTTATATGTACCAAACAAATAACAGATTTAAACGTATGTCATCGCGAATTTTGGTTAATCCAACTAATTTTTTTTTCTCAGTGCAGGTATTACCCGAATATCTCATGATTTTTGCGCAAATATAAGTTCACTTGGTACTTGGCATGAAACCATAGGAAGGAAGAACAATATAAATTCTTCTGACTAGAAAACTGTGTAAACTGTTTTTCGTACTCATGGTTTTGTTACATACTCTTGCATTTGATCAAACTGGGTATGTTTTCACTAATCGCACGCTTACATTTTTTCTGACTGCGTTGACAATCTTATGTGCTCATATTCTTGCTACTAAAGTTGAGATTGTAAGAGTAACATAACGTTTTGAATATCGCGCCCCGGATGTCGCGAGACAAATGCCGAAAAGTGTGACGTAAATGTCGAAAAAGATAAAGTGGGAGAATATCAGCCCTTTTCGCTGTGGGGACGTCGTGCAAAATGGACGCGCGTGAAATAAGGACCCGTGAGCGACTTCGAAGTCTCGTGTTTGAAGCCTCCAACCGTGCTGAGCCGGTTGGTTATACAATTTTTCTTCAACTGCGGATGAACCCTGTTTTCTTGGTCCGCGAACACAGAGTAAGGAAATAACCATCGATCATCGCGGGTCATCCCGTTGCCAGATAAGTAAACTGACATAATTTTATGTTCGAAATCCGATATTTTTGTATATCTTCTTTTTGTTTTTTGCGGATCCTAATGTTGTCTGGGATGAATTCTAGTGGATTGTGCCCGACGAGATGGCCCGTTATGTAATATAAAAAAGGGACAAATAATTGTGTTGCAAGTATTAATTGAGGTATAGAACGGAAGGATGAAATAGTGATGATTTGATATAAATGATACCGACGTTAATGAATTAGACCTTTTTTTTTTAATGATTTTTAGTATGCGATTAATTGAAATTCTCACAAGACTAAAGCCAGTATTCATGTTTCGTACCCTTTTACTTCTGACTTCGAACCATATGCCGAAGTTTTGAATTTCATTACACGACATACCCTCGCATGAAGTCACATCAGCCATTTGTGAATTAGTTATGTACTTATGTATATTTGGTTTTACTTTTCAGTTTACTTGGTAAATTTTGGCATTGAACAACTCACTGGTGTAACTGTTACAGTTGTTGTACGTTTGAGCGACGGATATAATTATATTGTAAAAAAATAGTCTTTAAGAAAGTAGTTGATGAGGGTTCCGATCGTGAAAGTAAAATAAAAATGTTTTAGAATACGTTGACATATTTACATGCCATCTACAAATACTGTATATTAATTGAGTTTTGTGTCATCTACGTTAAAATTTAATAGCGAAGTTTGTACAAGCCGCCACATACGGAACATTTTTGCCAACTCACCTTCTGAACACACGTACCATATGGGTTGGGTCAAAATTGATAGCGCACAGCGGAGCAAAATGGTATAGCAGGGCAAAACGACATAATGAGGCTAAACGCAATTTTCCAAAAACTTTAAATCCGTATGTATCGTTGGGACAAAATGAGGCATCCAAAAATTATTTGAAAATCGCGTTTTGCCCTCACTGTTCCATTTTGCCCCTCGTCTCTACGACCCCTGTAAAACAAATTCACATATCGCCAGCGGTGGCGCTGATGGACCATGCTGGCTGGTTGAAATTTACCACACGTCTTAGTAGTTTTTCCGAGATCCTTCTCTCATTGTACCAGCATGCAACTAAAAAATAGTCGTTTGTAACATATTTCTAATATATATCACATATGATTTTATCGTGCAGCTTATTTGATATCATTCACCGAACGTGTTGTAACAAGGAAGATTCCCATTTCCGAACGGGTGGCATATTACCCCGTTCTCCCCTGCAGCATACGATCGCCGCCAGAAATCGTCGGCGATCGCAACACCCGAAAGTTTAATCCCCTCGACGAGCCCGAAGCGAACCGGAGAGGAGGAAGCGAGGGAGCGAACTGGAACAAGGAGAACGACGATTGCCAAACCGACTGTGCTGGAAGCGCTTTAAGGAGCTGTCTCGACGGGACGAACGAGCCAGTGGGCTGGAAACGTGATTCGCAAAGAATGTTAACGAATCGGCGAAATCTTGGGGAGCTGGGTTGCACACAAGATGTACAACGCAGAGTGGCGGTCGCCGGTTGGTTCGTTCGGGGAGGGGAAGAACGGGGGGGGGGGCGGGGTGAGGGGAGGAAGAACGCCGGCCGAGGGCTTCTCTTGTCTCTTGTTCGTAAGACTGGACCGACGACGAAGACGAGAGAGGATGCTGCAACCGAATGCACAGAAAGCGCGCACAGAACCCCGGGACCGGGGGGTCAACGAACCCTCTCCGCTGCACCGGGCTCCGATCGAAACCCGAAGAGCGGAAGGCCCTTGACTCCTTTTCTGTATTACACCGGAGTCTGCCGGACCAACCCTTTCGTCCTACCGATACACTCCTTCGTCTTTCGCTCGGGTGAAGATAACATTTTTTTTTTTACACCTCGATAACTTTTTTGAGTCGCTTCAGCGCAGCCATTTTCTTGGGTCAGAAAAGATTCTTCTTTGTTTTTCTTTAATGCATGTAGGGACGTATAGGTGGTTATTCAACAAGTGGATGCTCGCGCAGCTTCTTATCCCTTCGAGAGGCAGTAGAGTCTTTACGACGTCGTTAAGGTACCGTGGCTCTTAAGCGGGTCGATAAAACATTGCCAAATTTGTACCGCGCGTTCACGGGTTCAATGGACTTTCGCAAGGATTTTTACAATTTCTTTCCACGGTTTATATTTTTTTTTCCAATCGTTTTTGACCCGCGCGAACTCACCGGATTCGAGTCTCCGATTTTAGCACAAAATCTGCATGGAATTTTTATTTACGACAGACTATCGATGGCCTCCGCGATATCGGACAATGCGGGACACCCAACGCGCACCACGCCTCGACGACTCGTTCCCGCGTCAATAAAATCGCGCCTATCGATCACGAGATTCCCAGCTAAGCATCGGCAATCGCGGCAGCTGTGTAATACCCAGCGTCCCGAACAATATCTGATTGTTCAAACGCATAGCTCACCCAACGAAGGCAGTTGCAGTATTTCGCGGCTGAGAGTGCATCGGAGAAGTGCCGTGGTCTCGGTTCGGTCGTTCTCTCTCGCCTCTCTCGTTGTTCCATAGTAGCTGATCGTGCGGATATCGGGTATATCGGATATCTCGAAGCATCCTTATCTTCGGTAAAACGGCCTGTAGCTGTGGGGTATAAGAAGGCTGGAAGGCTTGTAATGCTGGAAACGAGCGGAGAAGGTCCGGTAAGATATATTCCGTCTTTATCGGTATTTTTAATATACATTTTGTTTTTTTTTTCTCCTCGTCTTTTTATCATCCGGAGAACTTGTACCAGCGGCTAGAACAGGGCAGATCCACTTTCGCGACACGAATTAAATGTCCATGCCCCGTTATTTGCATCGGAGCGTACTACCAGTACCGAGCTTCTCGTGCGACTGGTCACTGGAGATAGAGGTGCGCAGTTGTGCCCGGAGAATTTGCATTAGTTGGCCGGTGAGTCCTTGCACCGGCCTCGCGAGCGCGCGGGCGCGCGAGAGGGAACGAGTTACGAAGCCAAAGGGATCTGTCGGAGGATAACCTCGCAGTGGAATAGTCACCGTTCCGCGGGTGCAATAACGTCCATTTACTAGTAGGACTACTATCCCGGCGAAGCCGAGGAGGAGCGGCCTTGCTGGTGCACCGCCGTTTGTTTAAACTGCGGCCGAGCGAGGATTACTTGGCAACCTCCGGCTCGCCCTGCCTCCCCGAAGTGAATTTGCACTCTGCGCTCTCCGCTGACTCCCCTCGCTCGGGGTACTCTCGAGTGGCAATCGCATAAATACGCCCGGGAAGGCGGTCGAACAGTGCGAAGGAGCGACCATACGAAACTGCATACACGAAGCGGAGGCTAGCTGAGGCGGCCGGCGCGACGGCACAGTCGTTGGCCGATTAAGGAAGGTGCACGCTCCCTGCTCCTTGCGTACGCTCCTCGCGTACATCTTGCTCCTTTTTTCGGAGCCACCGCCTCGATCGTAATCGGGCCATCTCTGTGAGATACTAGGTAATTTTTTTTAAGGAAATTGTGGAAAAAAAGAGTTGCCGGACTGTAACGATGGGTCGAAAGATAAGTCCCCGACGAATAGTAATTACCCTATATAGTCTGTGGATACTCGATCTTCAGTTGCACTGATTTATTTCTGCGATTACTCGATAATTGCTTTGATCTCCTGCATCACTTACCCACACGACTGTCCTCGTTAAAATTCGAGATGTGCTGGACTAGAAAGTTACGGAATATTATCGAGCACTGTAGGAAAGTATGTATTTAAATCAATCAATTAAAAGAACAAAAAAGCATAATGAATAATAACGATACGCCTTCCGCGAGAGTCGTCGAGCATGGATATTAAATATCGGAAGATGCCAGAGGCTATAAAAAATAACCGACTAGGTCAACGCCGTTCCCAAGCCAGACCCCGAAGAGTGGCCAATCACTGTAGTGGTTTTTACCATGCAACGCTGCGACTCTCCCAATCGCTTGCGATATTCGACTCGTAATTTCGCGAACTTGGTCGTGACTTCTGCAATTGCTATATAACACGCATAGTTGTATCCCCGGATCTTCGGAGTTTCTCGGTTAGCGCAGAATAAAGTTATTATTTATTCCGCGCTGGTGTATTTAATGAGAGAAGTATATACGCGTCGTACCGCGTAATATCACGGCGGCACAATATAATTAGCATAACCTGACTTAGTCATACGGACGAGAGTCGTCCGAGAGGGGAGAAAAATGTAGCGAGATCGCCATTTTATATCTATGCTACCGCTATTAGTGGACGGTGGAATAACTGCATGCGAGAATATGCAATATTTTCTCTCGTAGCTGCGGCAGAGATACACCTACTTATTACATCCCAGCGTGTTTCGAGACTCTCGTGACTTTTATCGGGACCGCTCTCTCGGGAAAATCATTCGCTCCAATTCCCTCGATCTTCCATTACATCAAGTAAAGACACAGCGCTGCAGCAGGGTTGATCAATATTTTCCATAAGGTAAGGACAAAAAGTAGTGAGTTCGCTGCGTGTGTCTGACCAAACAATTTCACGCGACATCTCTCGGAATAGGAGAGAGTGGGGCACAATGTGTCACGCAGTATCAGTCACGTTCAATTTCTTGGAGATTTGTGGTGCATAAATTACGAAATTTTTTGTTTAGTGCGTTGACCTAAATTGAGTTTTGTCAGACCTAAATAAGCTTGGGCGAGAGGTCGAGAAAAATATGAAAAATAATAACAGACGCAGTCCCCTGCCAAAAAATTATTCGTTCGTCAGAACTAAACCTAAAAGCTACTTCAACTTTCTTAAGCTTAAAAGCTACACAGAGAAAAAAAATCAATTGCGTCAACAAAATGTGCGCTTACGGGTGGCGAAACAAATGTTTGGTTGATTGAAAGAAATACGACGTTGATCGAACAAACAGGCCGTCGATTCAAATTTTTCTTTACTTAATACAGCAATTATTTCGTTCTATCAACCAAAAATTTGTTTCGCCACCCGTAAGCGCTCATTTTTTTTGGGCATTTTAAACACGTATGGGGGCGGGAGAGACAGGGTTAAGATTTTGAACACATTTATCTCTGAAACGTTTCTGTAAAATGAAATACGGATTGTGGGGACCACAATTAGTTTTTATTTTATGTAATAAAAACCGTTTCGGAGAGAAAATTTTTCGAAATATTTCGAAGTTTTGTTGATCTTTAGCTCCGCCTTAAGCAGTCTATGCTTCCGATCATACTAGACAGATTAATGGTCCATGCGTCGCTCAGTGCCCACGTCTTCTTATATTTATTTTGATAAATAATTCATATTTACTATAAATATCGTTGGTTGCTAGTAAGGTACAAGGTGCGACGGATTTGTGGGGGCGCAATGTGTTATCTCTTGACACGTTGGTGGTACGTAATATTACTTCAACGTTACGATCTAAGTAGGAATGGGGTATTATGAGCCACGTTCAATTTCTCGGAGAATTGTGGTGCATAAACTACGACATTTTATGTGTTGTTCAGCGAGGAAAATTGTGTTTTTTTAAGGATCGATAGGATCGCACACCAACAGAAAAGCATAATAATAACTTCGTTATAAGAATAAAACATTGTCCTTAGTTGCCACATCCCGCCCGTTTTGCATTACTTGATTGATTGTGCCCACTTATCGGATACATTCTACCCCAGTGGTGGGGTTCAATGTGTCAGGAATTTATCAATTGAATTATTGAATATTGTCGATTTTTTTTGCAGTGATGATTCCAGCTTTATTATGTGCATGAAAATCTATAGAACTCGATTGAGAATAGCATTTTTTAAAATTATACTACTTTGGTAAGTGTGACAATTAATTAGATAAAAAGTGACCCATTGAGACTCACTCTCCTCTAGTTTGTAAGGAAATAGTTTTTAATTTTTATTTCGAGTCTCGAGAATCTTGAGCGACAAGAAGGTTGAAATAATAAAACCGATCAAATATCGAAATTTTATCGATGGGGACACGCACGGGTGTGAGACTTACGCGTTGAGTCGGCCTGCTTCTCTCCGGGGACGTCGAGGTGTCAACAGGATTTCTTGTGTGTGACGGACAGTACGTGAAGGAACAGCGAGAAGCTTCGTGTCAAACGCCTTCGATTAAGCCTGGTCAGCCGATCAATATCGATTTATACATTTCCACACCAACCTTGCGAGCCCAGAGGCACAGAAAGAGCGAACGTGGAAGCCTCCCCACTCATAATTTAAGTACCAAATTCTGACGCATTTTTTGTTTATATTTTTGTTGATTTGACGTATAGCTCTGATCCGATCGCAGATGATTTACGGATTATGTTTTATACGGGACTGTATAATTTTTTTTGTAAAATCCGAGCGATGAGTGGTCGAATGTCTGCAATTTTTTTTGTTGGCATGTCAAATGGAGGAATGATTAGTAAATTGACTAATAAAGATTGACACAATATATATCGTCATTGAAATTTCATGAATAATTTCAACCGTTACATTTTTTTGTGTTTATCGACTCATTGAAAATGTCAACGATAATGCGCAGCAAGTGATTTGAAGTCGTTTTTTTAATAACCATATGTGATGGCTGTTCGAATGATTTTAACTTGTTTAATGTGATAAAATTGTGTATGTCTTGGTGGATCATTCCATGTTGATTCGAATAGGTTGAAAATAATTTTTCTTTTTTTTTGTGACACGGGAATATTCGCGTCACAAATTTCGTGCTCGGATGGGAGTGACGCTCTTCAAGGGCACTTTTGGCCATTCTAACCCACCGCGAGCGCACTACCGTGACGCTTTTGGAGGAAACTTTTCTGTCATTTTTTTCCTACTGCGAATACATTACCATAACATTTTTCGAGGACACTTTTCTGCCACATTGTTCACCCCAAAATCATTACGGTGGCGCTTTTTGACTCCCAATAAGACCAAAACACAATGCGAAAACAAGAAGATCTTCGACGATTCTCACATGTGAACCGGCGATAGTGGCAACGGCCTCGGTTATCAAACCTTATCGATCGCCCGAGCATCCAATTGATCTCGATGCTCCCGCTGCTGGTTACCTCTAACTGTAAACTGATGGATTGTGGAGCGTATCATAGCAGATTACGCTTTGCCGTACGCGTAACCGCTCAAGGGTATCCTTGGACAGGATGTTCCCATGCCGCCGGCGGCGGCTTCTCGAGCACTATCCCTTTTTTGCTCCTGTTCGCAGTGTGTTCTAGAAACAGTGGAGAGCATGCTGCGGGCGAGCATTGAGCTGACGAACGCGCCTCAGATCTTCGCGGCCCTCGCGCCTCGTCGCGTGAAAATGAATGCTGGACCGCACGATGAAACGCATATGTCCGCGCGAAGCGAGAGATCTCGCCGGACGATACCGTAAACTGGGCTATCGGCAGCTTCCTACTTAAGTCTCGGTGCAATGGGCACTTGAGCGGCTCCCGTACAATCGCTCGTCCACTTTCCGCAGCCTCTCGCTGACCGCGTGTTACCCACCCAGTTTGCGGAATCGGTGGAATGCGCCGATATAGATGGATGCAAAGGACTTCTGTAACATTAGCCTCGCGGGGTTACACACAGGGTGGATGGTGGCGTAGTTATGGACGGTTATATTACGCACGCTCAAGTACCAATAAAGCCTCGGAGCCCATGTGAAAGCTATGCGAACGAAATGCATGCGTGCATGCGCATGAATCCAGGGGAGCAACAGCGTGGAATCGTCGGGGTTTAATGGCTTTCGAAACTCCGGCGTTGCCGTGACATTACTCTCGGCTACCGATGGGGCATGAACGTTCGCGATATTCTAGCGTGTAAGAATTTCGATGGGAATAAACCGTGCACTATCGGCATGACCCCTGCACGCACCCGCATTGCCTGTTCATGTGGCATCGCAATGAGGAGATTCTTCGGGGAATCCGGATTCTGAAAGGAGGCACCGAATGGTCCATCGGCTACGTTCCTGGTTCCATTACCGATTCACCGGTAAGGAGATGATACAATGAAAAAAAAATTACATATTAAAAGCAAGAATACTGAATTTTTACCATAAAAAATAGTTCCCAAGGGGAACGTTTACATTTTAGAGTTACGATAATGCCATTAATCGTGGTTCCAAACATAATTATAATTTAACCAATTGAAGTTACATCGGTAACACCTAACAGGCTCTATTTATGGAAGGTCACTCATATATAATACTGAATGTTGAGTTTTTACCATAAAAAATAGTTCCCAAGGGAAACGTTTACATTTCAGAGTTACGACAATGCCAACAAATCATGACTGCTACCATAATTATAGTTTAACCAATTGAATGTATGCTATCAGAAACTATCAGAAGTATTCGTCATAGTAGGAAATACTACCCTTTTTCTAAGTGTGGCGTCAACAATCGATCGATCGATCCTTCTTTAATGGGGAAGTATCACCATCGATCCTGTATTTTCAAGACTGTGCTACCGATGTTCCACCGATAACACCTAACAGGCTCTATTTATGGAAGGTCACTCATATATAATACTGAATATTGAGTTTTTACCATAAAATATAGTTCCCAAGGAAAACGTTTACATTTCAGAGTTACGACAATGCCAATAAATCGTGGTTGGAACTATAATTATAGTTTAACCAATTGAATGTATCCTATCAGAAACTATCAGAAGTATTCGTTATAGTAGGAAATACTACCCTTTTTCTAAGTGTGGCGTCAACAATCGATCGATCGATCCTTCTTTAATGGGGAAGCATCGCCATCGATACTGCATTTTCACAACTGTGCTTCCGACGTTGCATCGGTAACAC
>JAPYZC010009113.1:0-10502 GCA_030522665.1 Ichneumoninae sp. A BG-2022a
CTTGGTGGATCTCTTGGTGGATCTCTTGGTGGATCTCTTGGTGGATCTCTTGGTGGATCTCTTGGTGGATCTCTTGGTGGATCTCTTGGTGGATCTCTTCCTTGGTACCTTTGACCCCGATAAGAATAGAGCAAGATATCCAGGAAGATAAACCAGTCAGAAAAACCAAGCATTCATGAACGGCAGTGCATATATGAACCGGAGCATATTCTCCACTTTTGGAAATCCAAAGTTGTTTGGGTTTCATTACCACAGTGAAAAAAAATTAGTTGTATGACACGACTTGTTCACACTAAAGGTTTTTGAATCATGGGTGGGGCAAAACGGACTCCTTGTTTTATTTACTCTATTAATTTCCTTCAGTCCCGAAAAACAGTTCAAGGAAGGTCCATATTGCCCCGCAGGTCTTCCCTAATTCGATATTCGAAATCGGTCGTAGTAGATACGACGGGGTAACTTCCGGCGTATTGTCGGCCATTGTCTGAATGATTGCTTTATGAATGTCAGCCCCGGGGCCATTGCCGGCTGGTTCGGAGTGCTCTGGCATTGAGCCGAGGTGAGACTCTTCAGGGTTTCGTGGTGTACGCTCTCCTCCCTCCGGCGTGTCGGGGACGAGGACCATCCTCGCCCTAGCAACCATATCGCCCAGCCCTCCGGCAGGCATTCCCTCTCGCCCTTCCTCGCTCCCCCGAGTCGCGTCAATTGTTTCGTCTGCAGTTTACCTTCCGAATTAATTAACGCCCCAGCAACATCCGCGACAACGCTCCGTCCTCGTATCGTCGCTATGAATTGCCCGCGAGATAAAAAAAAAAAAAAAAACGCAATTATATTTACTTGTCTTACTTAGCAGACCGTGCGCTCGGCGATACACGCCAGCAGCCACCCCTCGTGTTTCTCCATTCGTTATTTCACCCTTCCCTCCCGCCCTCGTGTCGTCGCGAGTTGTTCAAGAGATTTTCATCCTCGGCAGACACTGCATTGTCCCCGGCGATGAATGCCGCCGCGATGCGATCCGAGCTCACGCTCTCCGAGCGAACGAAAATTATTTTTGTTTCAACCCCCGTCCCTCGGGCTCCGACTTACCCCCGGAAGAAACATCAGACCGCGAACATTCTCCACGGGCATTTCACATTTCCCTCCATCAAGGCTATCGAATTAATTGACTAATAAGAAAAAAAAAAATCCTCACGCATGCACGGCATTAAATTTTTTTAATCATCCCTCCCTTCTCCACCCCCAATGGCGTGTTAGAGTGCCGCGAGGATTGATCACGCTCCGACGAGCGCGCGGAGCCGCGATGCGTTAGACACAAAGCCAGTTTCTCCGCCCCGGCCTCGCGAAGACTAAAGCACGGAAGGAAGGCATCAAAAAAAGAAGAAAAAAAAAATAAAAAGCACGTTGCAAGAGCGCGGGCCGGGTGGAAGAAGGCTCAAAGCGTTGGAGAACGCGCCAGCCGAAAAGTCCTCTCGGTAATTATACAAGGCAGGCGAAAAGTTTTTATTGCTCCCCTTAAGCCCCTTCCCGCTGATGGTAGCCCTCGTTGCCGCCTACATACACCCTCCTCCTTCCACCCCCCCCCCCCACACACACATATGCACATAAACACACACATATACACATACACACATATATACAGATATACACATGTATACACCCATACACATGCGTACACACATATACACGGATATACACACATATACACATGTATACACATATACACATGTATACACATATACACATGTATACACATATACACATGTATACACCCATACACATGCATACACACATATACACATGTATACACATGTATAAACATGTATACACATATATACGCATATATACACACGTATATACAGACATTTATATACACATATATACAGATAGACACCCGCGGAGTGTACTTTCTCTCCGGCGATGCTAAACACCCCTCCGCGAGCGTTCCCTCGGATCTCCTGCCGCCCCCCCCCCCTCCCCCTCGGTACACGGGAGAGCGCCGTGGGGGTTAGGAGCCCCTAATTAAATTAAGCAATTTCAGACTCCTCTCCTTCTCTCTCGGTTCCACGGTCCTTTTATCTCGCTCAGCGGCGTACGCTCGTTCAGTGTAATGCTCTGTGTACATTCCTACTTTAACACTTACACGGGGATCGGGTGTAGAGAGACGGAGAGCCGGGACGGAGGCGCACCAGACTCGTAATAGTCACGTTCCCGCCGGGCCGCGCGGATATACATATAAATAATAATAATATTGTAATATATTCAGTCGGGTCTAATAAAGATATTACGAGGAAAAAGGGCGGAGTCGGGTGGAAGGGGGATGAAGAATGGCGCGACTGAAAATTCGAAAATCTAAAGCTTAAGTCATCATTCGTTTAAAAATGTCATGAAATGTGAGCAGTTCATGGTCACGGGTCGATAAAAAAAAATTTCGGGCATGAAAAAATTCGACCACCTTGTCACTACTTGGGGTCTGAAAATTAAAAATTCTAAAGACTATCTCAATCCTTTAGAAATATCATGAAACATTGACATTTCATCCTGTCTAGTCGACCAGAGAAATGTTTCGGGAGTGAAAAAATTCGGTCACCTTGTCACTAGTTAGGGCCTGAAAATTCGAGAATCTAAAAATTATTTCATTCCTTCAGAAATGTCACGAAACGTGAACATTTCAGTCCCGGATCAACCAGAAAAAATTTTCAGGTATGAACAAATTCGACCACCTTGTCTGAAAATTAAAAAATCTAAGACCACTTGTTATTCGTCTATAAATATCACGAAACGTGTACAGATAATGGGTCGATCTGAATTTTTTTTCTATGAAAAAATTCGACCACCTCGTCAACCGGGGAACGGAGGCGCATCAGACTCGCAATAGTCACCTTCTCGTCGGGCAGCACGGATATAAATATAAAGATATACACAAATAATAATAATAATAATAATAATAATAATAATAATAATAATAATAATAATAATAATAATATAATATATACAGTCGGGTCTAATAAAGACATTACGAGGAAAAAGGGCGGAGTCGGGTGGAAGGGGGATGAAGAATGGCGCGACGGGTTCATGAACGTTAATATCCATATCCGCCGCCTGACGAGCTCGGTGTATCGCCTCACTCTCCTGTCCGCTTCGCATCTCGCTCGTTCTCTTAATCAACAAGACATCAATTCAAATCAAGCGGGCCGGGGTTGGGGGGAGAGGGTTGGTAGGTTTGACTGTTAGAGTACAGTATATTATTTGACCCATTATTCACGCGCGGCTCTCGCAGGCAGCTGGCGCCTCAAACAGGTCTCTTTATCTCGGCGGCGCGCACTGGCCGTCCTCCAGCATCCCCGCGGTGCATATCGAGTCCGGGTAGGAGATAAGGCGAGAAATTTTTCCTGGACCGCCCGGGAGATATATACGAGGCGAGAAGAAAGTGGGGGTGAGACTCGGCGATAGCGAGAGGATAGCCGCTGGATATAGATACAGAGAACGGGAGGAGAGCGTTTAAAATCTATGAATAATAAGCGACGCAAGAGGCTCGAGAGTCGACTTGCTCCTCCGCCGAGATCTATCGCCCGCAAAGGAAAATCGCGGGGGGAAAAAAAAAAGAAAAAATAAAAACTCTGGACAGATTCAATTTACGTGTAAATTTTGTAACCGTCTGCGTTAATATGGTTTGCTGTTTTTTTATGTAAAAAAATGAGGAAGCGTTGTGCAAAGTACTTTTTTAACTTCTTCTTTTAAACTTCTTTCCTGTTGGGAATTATTAATAATACAAGGTTTTGTGGCCATTTAGGAGAGCGAGCCAGTGATTGAAGCGGGATCGGTTGAAGAGTCTAACGAGTGGATTACAGATTTGGTTACCGACAGAGTTTGTCTCACTTCGTCACATGGTTGTCTTACTTCGTCACTTTGGCGGGAATTCGCTAAAACCTGCTCCGCACATTGCTCAACATGTTGCCCAAAAATCGGTGAATTTGAGTAAGATTTACCGTCCCTGATTTGTACTCGAATGGTCGGCAACAATGTCGAGCCGTCACGCATGCGAGTCGTCACATATAATCTCGGTGCGCGCTGCGTGCCGTCACGTCCACCCTCACTGTTGCATCGTGACGGTAACCTTAACACTTATTATATTAACATTATCAGAGGTCACGATTCTTCGTCCACCTCCCCCCCGCTCGCCCCAACTCCACGGATTCACGGCGCGCGTGAACGTACAGAGTTGCCCAAGCCCAACCGGTACGTAGTAGTCCGAAGGAGTAAAAGAAGCAGCGAAGGTGCACATGGAACGAAACTAAACGAGATTAAAGAATAAAAAAAGACACAAACCAGCTCGCTTCAGGGAAATCCAACATGAATCTGTAGAAAAAAAAAATGTAGATTTTTTTTATCGTCTCCTTTTTCAGATATCGCCGGTCAAAGAGGTGTCGCCGTCACGCGTGGGCGTAACGCGAATCCGTCACACACAACCTCCCCCACCGCTGCACCGTGACGCTACTACCTTAACACTTCCTTATGGGAGGTACTTGTTTACGGTCACGATTCTTCGTCCACCCCCCCCCCCCCTTCCCGGCGCGCCACAACTCCACGGATTCACGGTGCACGTGAACGTACAGAGTTGCCCAAGCCCAACCGGTACGTAGTAGCCCGCGAAGGTGCACATGGAGCGAAACTAAACGAGGTTAAAGAATAAAAAAAAGACACAAAGCAGATCGCTTCAGGGAAACCCAACACGAATCTGTAAAAAAAACAAAAAAATTTCAAATTTTTATCGCCGGTCAAAGAGGTGTCACGCGTGCGCGTAACGCGAATCCGTCACACACCTTCCCCACCGCTGCACCGTGACGCTGCTACCTTAACACTTCGTTATCGGTGGTACTTGTTTACGGTCACGATTCTTCGTCCACCTCGCCCCAACTCCACGGATTCACGGCGCACGTGAACGTACAGAGTTGCCCAAGCCCAACCGGTACGTAGCAGTCCGAGGGAGTTACAGAAGCAGCGAGGTGTACGTGGAGCGAGGCTCCGGTAGCGAGCGCAGTGATCAAACGTTACGACTCACTGCGGACGCTGAATTGCTTGCGGTTCTCTCGCTTATGTACCGCATGTGTGTGTATGTGAGTATGTGTGTGTGTGTGAGTGTGTGCATGTGTGTATAGCGTGCCATTTGAGCCTGTGAAGAGCCCGCCGTAGGGGCTTCATTTTACCCTCACTTTACTCCTCTCCTGCATAGCTTCGCTATATGTATATGTATGTGTATCATTCGCACACGCTTGCTCCCTTGGCTCTGGCGTACAAAGTTATACGCGTACGTGTGGCCCCCGCGAAATGCGAAGGTGGGCACAGAGAGCCGAGCACTGTGCGGCACACACAGCGCCCCAAGATAACGAGAGAGGGTGAGAATGCACGCTCGCTACTCGACCTGCGATCCGAAAGATAGGGGTGGCTACGTGTGTACGCGCGCCGTTGAAACGTTCGACGGTCGAATCTTATATCCAGTTGTTTTTCTTTACTTTTTTTTTTTTTTACGTGCAAAATGTTTAATATCCCGTGTTTAATGCTGTTGAAAGGAAGCCTTGATAAAAGGGATCTTGAAATATTGGAATTGGGGGCAACTTCCAGGCGGAATCTTGAAATCGCTCGACAAAAATCTCGATCGTACTGGAAAGGAAGGAAACATACTTGCTGGTCGATACAAATTTTGGATGGGTCGTGCGAGCCGCCCGAAACGGATGTAGGAACTCTTGCATGGTGGCCGCGGTCAGGGAAAACCGGGGAAACCGGGAAAAGTCAGGGAAAAAGAGTTTTGGTCAGGGAATCAGGGAAAAGTCAGAGGATTTTAAAATTGGTCAGGAAAAAGGTAAATTGTCGCCGAAGCTTCTATAAATAAATAAGATGTACATAAAAGGGAGTCTTAAAAAAAATTGGCTCCAAAAAAAAGAATTAATACAATAATTAGGCATTTTCATTTACATAATTCATTTTTAAAAATAGAAGTCATTAAATGTTGGGTCAGATAAATTTTTTTATTCGCCAGTGAAAAGTCAGGGAAAAGTCAGGGAAAAGTCAGTGAAAAGTCAGGGAAAAGTCAGGGAAAAGTCAGGGAAAAGTCAGGGAAAAGTCAGGGAAAAGTCAGGGAAAAGTCAGGGAAAAGTCAGGGAAAAGTCAGGAATAGTCAGGGAAAAGCCAGGAAAAAATCAGAGAATTTTTGTCCGCCGAAAAAACGGCCACCATGTCTTGGCAAACCGGTAACCCCTCTAACCAGCATGTTTTGCTCGACAGTGTGCAAATTTCATCGTATCTCGTCACCGACGAGAAACGCCCAATTTCCGCCAAAGATAAATTTTCACATCCCTCCTCAACGAGAAACCAAGGGTGCGTTTGCGAATGAGCGATGTCCCGATGGCCGAGTCCCGTCGTCAGTTTCTCCCAATCGAATGCGCGTAACTCCCGGAGCGACGTTGACAAGTGTCTTGGGGCGTGGAGTCCCGCGTGACGGAAGGGTAACGCTAGAATCGATGGATAAAGAAGGTTCGCATGCGGGAGTCAGCCTCGAAGTTCCGGAAGGGAAGGGCGAGGAAGCCCGCGGCGTAGGTCGTAGAGTTGTGGATCGCTGTTGGAGACTGCGACGGGGATCAACGCGCGTAAATGATGTCGCCCTAGGAATTCCTCCGTGGCGTGCAAGCGTTCGAGATCTCCGGCTGGGTCGTTCCCCGGTACACTCCCCGTGCGGCAGCAGCAGCAGCAGCAGCACCGGCAGCCAGTGACGACCCCGCTCAGGGTGAGGTACATATCCACCTTGAAATGAGAGTTCTCAAGACCAATCTTGGCCTAAGTGGACTTATGGTAATCCGGTGGTGCGGTGCACCCCGGGTCGGGGCTCTGCGGACCCCCGCACAGCATCCACCCTCCGAGCTCTCATCTCCACCCCCCCCCTCTATCACCTGCTATCTCTTACTGTGTCGTTCATCCTCCGGCTAAGGCCGCGCGCCTCCTCCTCCTCCTCCACGTCGCCTCTCGTCCCTGCACGCTCTTCTATGGTTTATTCAACCCTCCATCAGCCGAGTCTTCGTCCCCTAGGATTTAAGCCCATCGGTGTGGTACACACATCCCCCCTCCTCCACCTCCTCCACCTCCTTCTCCTCCAAGCTCCGGCTCCCGTTTCTTCTCTCCTCCATCCTTCGCCCGACTCTCACCTCTCACCCAGCCATCGGTATCTCCCGCTTGCTCCCTCGTCAACTCTGCTCTCCACTCCGGAGGAGGAGGGCTCCCCCGCAGAGACTCGGGTAAGCGAGAACGCCCGGCCAGCGTCGCACACCCGAGGATTCCGCTACAACGGCTCCAGGAATAAAGAAAGCTGCGGGAAGGCTGCCACGAGGAAGGAAGAGAATAAAGAAGAGAAGAAGCTAAAGGACCGTGGGGTGTGCGTATCTTCGAGTCTATCCTATATGTGTATACATATATACTGTATCGTATACACTTACGCCCACTCTCCGTTTTTCAAGCCCTCGCTCGGGCCCGTGTGTGCGTGCGTACTCGTCTGCACATAGCAGCTATACTACTTACGTACGTGAGTCGGGTATAAACGATCAGCTCGAAGGTTCCTTCTCTTCTCATCGCCCTCGCCCTTTTCCTCCCTTCCGGTTTCTTCGCCGCACGGCAGCCAGACGCAAACTCTACGGAGACGAAGTTCCCCGATCCACCGGCGAGAGCACACACGACCCAAGTGGGGATAAGGGATTCCTACGGTATTTTATAGTCCCTTTACTGTCAACCGGACACCGTACCCTCTTACGTTTACTTCCGGTCTCGAATTCGCTCCTCTTTCCTCAAGCGCGGTTTATACATCACGAGTGTAGGTGAGACCGGGGCAAAATGGCACAGCAGGGCAAAATGGGACTGTGAGAGCAAAACTCAATTTTCCAATAATTTTTTGATGCCCACACTGTTAAAAAAAAATTGTAAATTTAATGTACCGATATTGGAAGCTTTTATGCATAAACCAGTATATTAAATTTAATGCACAACTATTATGTAAAATTACCGTAGTTTTAAAGTAATTTTTAAATACATTTAGTACTATTGAAGTACTTTTATTAAAAATACGCATTTTTTTATTATTTTTTATTTACCGTACATTCATTTTACACAACATTTGTATATTAAATTTAATATACTAGGTTATGCATGAAAGCTTCCAATACAAGTACATTAATTTCGATGCAGACATTTTTTACAGTGCAATTTTGTCCTACCGATACATCCAGATTTTTAAACCCGTTTTGCCCGACACACCACCATCGCCACCATTTCAAAGTTATTGGAGAATTGCGTTTTATCGCATTATCCCGTTTTGCCCCGGTGTGCCATTTTACCCCGGTGTCCCCTACACGTTTCTTCTCCGACTGACGAGTCCTTAACGCTCGATAAAAATTCCAGTTTCGGGCCAACAGCTATAGGGGTTCGTGTCGTGGAGGAGGGGGGGGGGGGTTTGGATGGTCGTGGAAGTTCGTTCCCCGAGCAGTTTCCAGGGCAGTTGAGCTGCCGGGCTGTGTGCGCGACGGCTACCGGGGCATTCTGTGGCTAACGGAGGGAAAGGGTTGTCGTCGTGGTCGTGCTGCTGGCCCGTACGCTCGATCAGCCCTTGCGGTATGCCTTTCCCTTTATCACTACTGCCTCCGGTGTAACCAACGACGACGAAAACTCGCTGGCGTACACCTCCGGCCGACAATCAAAGGTTACATTCGAGCTTGAGTGCGGCAACTTCCGACCTCTGTGACGGAATCGCCCCCCGTCGTCGATCGATTTTTATCGAGTCCGCTTCGCATGTTGGGGGTTCTTTCGGCATTCCTGGCTCGGGGCTCGTCCGTCTCATCCATCTGGAGCGATGGGGAGTGTCGGGGAGTTTTGGGTCATTTTGGTACTGGCCCGGCGTTGGGCGAACGCCGGCCGAAGCCTCGCCAGTGCTGGCCCTGTGTGACACTCTCACTAGGACGCTGCTGCCATTGGCACTGCTTCGACCTGGTAGAAGTTTCAAAATGAGGCTAAGATATGTGAAAAGTTGGTGGTTTTTTGTTTTTGTTGGTTGGAAACTCTGGTTGTGATCGATGTGCTCTTGGGAATCGGTCACGGATCGAGCGCGGGCTGCTGTTTTGCTGTCGTTGTGGTATGCCTTCCCCTTTATCACTCCTGATTCGGATTTGGCCCATCTTATCCATCTTGAGCAACGGGGAGTTTTTGGCCATTTTGGTACTGGCCCGGCGTCGGGCGAACGCTGGCCGAAGCCTCGCCAGTGCTGGCCCTGTATGACACTCCCACTAGAGCGCTGCTGCCATGGACACTGCTTCGACCTGGTAGAACTTCCAAAATGGGGCTAAGATATGTGAAAACTTGGTGGTTTTTTTGTTGATTGGAAACTCTGGTTGTGATCGATGTGCTCTTGAGAATCGGTCAGGGATCGAGCGCGGGCTGCTGTTTTGCTGTCGTTGCGGTATGTGTTTCCCTTTATCACTCCTGGCTCGGGGCTCGTTCATCTCATCCGTCTGGAGCCACAGGGACTGTCGGGGAGTTTTTGGCCATTTCGGTACTGGCCCGGCGTCGGGCGAACGCTGGCCCTGTGTGACGTTCCCACGAGGACGCTGCTGCCATTGACACTGCTTAGAGCTGATAGAACTTCCACAATGAGGCTAAGATATCTGAAAAGTTGGTGGTTTTTTTGTTTTTGTTGATTGGAAACTCTGGTTGTGATCAATGTGCTCTTGGGAGTCGGTCAGGGATCGAGCGCGGCCTGCTGTTTTGTTGTCGTTGCGGTATGTCTCTCCCTTTATCACTACTACTTCCGGTGTAACCAACGACGACGAAAACTCGCTGCCGTACACCTCCGACCGACAATCAAAAGTTACATTCGAGCTCGAGTGCGGTAACTTCTGACCTCTGCGACGGAATCGCCTGGCGTCGTCCATCGATTGTTATCGAGTCTGCTTCCAATGTTGGGGGTTCTTTCGTCATTCCTGGCTCGGGGCTCGTCCATCTCATCCACCTGGAGACTCGGGGAGTTTTCAGCGATTTCGGTACTGGCCCGGCGTTGGTCGAACGCTGGCCGAAGCCTCGCCAGTACTGGCCCTCCGTAATACTCCCAAAAGGACACAGAAAAACTTACATAGTAAATAGTTCGCAGAGGGGACGTCTATATTTTATAGTTACAATGATGACCAAAAATTATAGTTGTAATTATAATTATAGTTTAATCAATTGAATATATACTATCACAAACTATCTATATAGACGTTCTCCCTGTGAACTTTTCGTCACAGTAGGAAATACCATCCTTTTTCTCAGTGCATGCTCCTGCCATTGACACTGCTTAGACCTGATCGCACTTCGAAAATGAGGCAAAGATACGTGAAAAGCTGCACTGAGAAAAAAAATCGATTGAGTCAACAAAATGAGCGCTTACGGGTGGCGAAACAAATTTTTGGTTGATAGAACGAAATACTTGCTGTATTAAG
>JAPYZC010009114.1:0-10221 GCA_030522665.1 Ichneumoninae sp. A BG-2022a
TTAACATAAAGGAAACGAATAACATTTTGGGATCATTATTATGGACGAACAATCTTATCAGCATCTTCCATATGCTTGATTTTTTCAGATTTTTAACCGATCGAGCAGTGTTTGTAATTCTCTTTTATCCCTTTCAAACTTAGGAGGCGGAAGTCATTGCGCTAATATTACCTTAACTGTACTTGCGTAACGGTACAGAAATTTAATTCGAAGATTTTTTTTTAAATAGCTTGGTTTACAATTTATTTTATTTAAATTACATTTAAATTACATTTACAAGCTATTGCTTATCGCGATTTTTATTTTATTGCCAATATGTTTGTTATTTATCGTAAAAATTAGTATACGTATGATTTTAGGTTTTCAGAATATCGCAGACGGACTGGACCGTGGAAAGTATTTCTCTCACACCCGTAGGTTATCTCCTGGAGCCTACAGTTCCGGAGTCCGAGCTCTTCGCTCCGGACATATACGCGCACAAAATAACATCCGGCGACACGATATACTCGATGGTCTTCAAGCCTCACAATTTTCAAAGATCTGTCAAATATCCGACGATCTTGCAGGTCTACGGAGGTCCGGATGTTCAGCTCGTTTCAAATACGTTCAAGGCAAGCGGCAACCTAATCGATCTACGTCGACGCGGTCGCTCCGGAGTGACGACGAAAACAGTTTCGTTGCAAGGCGTTCACTTTTTAAAATTTATTTTTTATTCTTTCCACAGGGAATGAGACATCTTCGCATGCACATGCTCGCCGCTCAAGGGTACTGCGTAGTTCTCATAGATTCCCGTGGCTCAAAGAACCGAGGCCTAATATTCGAAAGCCACTTGAGAAAGAAAATGGGAACTGTCGAGTTGAGCGATCAAGTGGAAGTTCTCAGGCTGTTGGCCGAAAAAACTGGCTACATCGACCTCAACCGGGTAGCCCTTCACGGATGGTCCTACGGTGGTTATCTTAGTCTCATGGGCATAATTCAGTATCCCGAAGTATTCAAGGTAAAGCTGCCAACATCGAACACAGCAGAAAAAAAAATTGAAATTTTCACATCGCTTTCTCATAAAAGTTGAAAATTGCAATTTTCATATCTCTTTTTTTTTGTCGCGAAGCCTCTTCTATGAGGAAGCACGACAAAAAAAAAGATATGAAAATTGCAATTTTCAACCTTTATGAGAAAGCGATGTGAAAATGTCAATTTTCAACTTTTTTTTATCTACCACTTACTTAGCTTCTTTCTCAGTATTTAAAACAAAAATAATCGTCTCTTGTGAGGTACGAATTTTCTGATGTTTTGGTTTATTTTATAAAATTTAAACGTTTCGATCGATTCTTGCCAAATTGCCATTTTTTCTAAATGTGATTTTTCGATGTATCGAACATTCTGAACACGTTTTCATTAAAATCTCGAATTTTTTTTCACCGAAACAAAGCTTCCTCTATGAGGAAGCAAAAACGCATAAACGATTAATTTTCCAAATTATCAAACACTGTCGGTTTCATGATAAATAATTGAGTAAAAAAGCCATGCTCGATTTTTATACATTTAATGAATCGTCTGTTGCAGCTCGCTATAGCCGGTGCACCGGTGACCTGCTGGAATCTTTACGACACCGGATACACCGAGCGTTACATGGATCTTCCACAGAACAATTATCACGGTTACGTAAACGGCTCCGTACTGACATACGTAAACAAGTTTCCCGACGATGAGAATCGTTTGTTAATAATACACGGTCTCATCGATGAGAATGTACATTTCTTTCACACGAGCGAATTGATAAACGCACTGATAAAGACTGGCAAGCCGTATCAGCTTCAGGTTTATCCGACCGAGAGGCATAGTTTGAGAAATTTAGATGCCACGAGGCACTACGAGACAACGTTACTGTCCTTTTTACAAAATCACCTATGAGGCTGATTACAGTGAATAAAATATTATCGTTCCTCGTTGATAATATTTCGGCAGTTTGGCTAGCCAATCGGCAGAAACGATCTAAAAAAAAAATATCGGCTGGTCGAATAATTTTTTTTTTTCGCGGATGCAAAAACAACTGCCATTGATTTTGATGTACATAAAAAAATCTTAAGGATATAAATTCTTCCATCGCACGCACGCACGCGCGCGCGCGCCTCGTTCCCTGTTTCTCTCTTATCATGTATCGAAATTATAACGATCGTTGCATAATAGTTGAGCGATTTTTCAGCCGAGGAACAGACGTTTTTACAAGTGTTTCGAAAATTCCGCGGATTCTCTTTTTGTCTATCTCCGATATTTTTTTTAATCCAAAGGAATGAAAAAAAAATTTAATCTCGATGTACTGACCGATCTTAACAGTATTACGTCGCTACCGAGGAGACGGCGATATTCGGAACGTGAAACGCGCCGGTATTTGTCGCACGGATTTTATTAATTCGTTCGTGAAAAAAAAGTATACATGCTTGACACAAATGATTCGAGATAATTTCCGAAAATCTGCGGTTACTGATCGAGAAGATTTAATGAGAAAAAGAAAACAAAAAAGAATCCGGGAAATACAACATGGCGAAAAATTCTTCGAGAACTTTTCGACCATTTTTAATCGTCATGTAATGAAAAAAATGTGACAATTTGTTTTCCGTAGAAAAAAAAAACACTCCGAGCCATACATTGATTATAGGATAAACAATTTTAAAGTGATAAATCGAAGCTTTGCGCACGCGCGCGCGCGCTCCAGTCACTTAGGACATCATGGATTCTTACTCGATATAACTTGTTAATTTTTAATCAAAATCGACAATACTCACGATAACAGTCTTGTGCATGTTACGGCCCAAAAAAAAATAAAAAACATTAACTACGTCGACGATCGAGACATTAGGCTAGTTAGTGTTCGAACCTTTTTTTTTCTGTTACAATAATTTTTTCTTTTATCGATATGAAAAAAAATCTTTTTTTTCCATTGTACTTACCGAATGTCTGCCTCTTACGCTAGAAAATTTCGTTCCCCTTAGACGTAACGCTAATTTTTAACTCGATCATGTACATACAAGCGAGCGCGAAACGACGACTTTACGTATAATAATTAATAACTATCAATTGCCCTCGTTAAAATATTGCGAACAATATAGCATATGAGTATTAGAAGATCGATATACAAGTATTTGCGACTTTCATGATTGTAAACCACACACTGTCTCGCATCAATTTGGTCATGATTAATTGTCGATAAATAAATTCACTATTTTGTACGTGTACGTTTTATTGCATTTTATTGATCAATCCTGTTTTATTCCTATTTTGCTTCCTCATAGAGGAAACTTTGTTCTCGTAAAAAAATAAATAAAAATGCTCGGAATTTTCATGTAAACGTTTCCAGAATCCAGCACGAGCCTAAGGCAAGTGTTGCAATCACAAAAGTTAAGAAAACTTTTCTCGCACCAGTATCGTACATTATAACTACATTATAACTCTTCTCCAGCATTCGTTACAAAAGTTACCATTTCGCAAGGTGTGAAAATGTCGGTATTACGCGCAACGTGCGTAAAACGTGCTGTTTTCCCACGGAGTGAAACAATGTAAATTACACTAGGAAGCAATGACAAAATTTCAATTTACACCCCGTTTTATTGTGAAATAACACAAAAAACGATTAATACACATGGGGATGACAAAAGAAAATCAACACAGGTCATTTTCTCAAAGGCATTTAATAATCTTATCTAACAATTGTTACAAACTACTGTTTCTTAGTGAAGTGGGTCTTGGTTTTTTGATTGAGGAATTTGTACACGTTTGTTTAAATCTTTCCATTTGTTTGGTTTCTGGGTTGGAAACGCTGTATTACTGAACATTTTTCTCTTTCTCCAGCATTGGTTACAAAAATTACTATCATTTCGCACGGTGTGAAAACGTTGGTTTTACGCGCAGCGTGCGCAAAACCGTTGTTTTCCCACGGAGTGAAACAATGTAAATCACACTAGGAAGCAATGACAAAGTTTCAATTTTCACCCCGTTTTATTGTGAAATAACACAAAAAAACGATTAATACACATGGGGATTACAAAAGAAAATCAACACAGGTTATTTTCTCAAAGGCATTTAATAATCTTATCTAACAATTGTTACAAACTACTGTTTCTTAGTGAAGTGGGTCTTGGTTTTTTGATTGAGGAATTTGTACAGGAAACGCTGTATTACTGAACATTTTTCTCTTTCTCAGGAGAATATGATACTCCTTGCCGCCGACGCCGCGAAGCCAGGCCGGCACGTGATAGAGCAGTTTACTCGGATGAAGACTATCGCTGCCGAGTATGTCGATGTAATCGTTCTGTCCGAAAAGAGCCCTCTTCTCCGACCAAGCGTCCTTAGGACGGTAGAGCGGCATCTCCTTGATCCTGCGGTCGCTCTCGCGCGGCAGAAGGCCCCTGAAGTCGGTCGGATCTTCGTAACCGTAACGTCTTAGCAGAGGACCTCTAGCTATTTTGTCCGCGTGATAACGATACCGGACTGCGGTTACTTGCGGCGTCCAAATCTCCGCCGCGACGCGAACGACGTTCGTGAGCCAAGCCATGCTAAAAACATATACATGTATATATATAAGGCAAATTTCTTGCCGGGACGTAACCTCGCTCTCTCGGTGATAAAGATCGTCCGTTGCTTCGACGATGTCACATGGCAGTTGGATATTTACCGGAACTCGGATGCCTTACCTTGATTCTAGAAGGACACGTTACCGGATCATCAATAATGAAGACTTTTTTTATCCACGCAAATTTTGTTGTCCTGTTCGAGAGAGATAACCGGAATCCGGAATCGAGTACGAGTTTGGGCCTCTATTGACGAATGTGAAAACCTCCCACCCCTTCTCGACGACTTCATTCGTAACCGCGTGTCCATTTCGAGTAGCTCAAACCGAATGCACGATATGTTTTCAGTACCATGTGACTAAAAAACGTAATGTAAAAAGGACGATAGGTAAAAGATTTAATATGCGGAACGATATAATGTAATTCGCATTCTCGCCGTAAATGATCGTAAACAAAATTGATTTAATATAGTATGGGCCGGAAGGTAATAGTATTTTTTTGCCAAAGTGATTTTTTTCCTTTGAGTATTTTTACTGTGCCGATTCGCTGACTACCGATTACTGGATAGACTGATTTTAGAACATTAATAACAACCGCAGGCGTTAATATTTCGAGGGAAAAATTATTTTCATCAAGCAAGATTTTATACTTTCTCTCCACAGCGCACGGGTAAGTTAACCAACCAATGAGAGATCGCGGTTTGAAAACGACAAGCCCTCATTGGTACTGGACACATCTTGCGCTTTCCGTTAGCCCAAATCGTGACCACGAGCTCTCGCAGCTAATATTGAAACCCGCCGTTGGTTTTCGTGCCGCGCTAAGTCAGTGACAATGAGCCGGCAGAAACTTTCGCCACTCGTCGATTGCGTTGATACCAGCCAGAAAAACAAAGTCTGAAATCCGGAGTTTCAAAGAAAGTCTCCTAAGTTTACATATTGCCTTTTGATTTACGTGAAAAAATATGATAAAGCTGACGAAAAAAGTCGACCTTACGGGTTACACGTTTATCGTGCCCGCGGTCGCCGTTGGAAACGTCGCACAACTGGCCGTGGATTTGTTGATACACAACGCTGGTATGACCCGAATCGGACAAGTCTTCAGTCCTGATTTTATACCATTTTTGGGGGCCGATCCGTACGACAAAGATTCACCGGATCTATGCACAACCGCGGACTTTTATATTCACGAGGACAAACGCATTATCGCGCTTCAGATTCGCTCACCACCGGTCAACAAACTCGATAATTTTTTCGCCAAGCTGCAAGAATTCGTGAAGGAGCGACACATTTCTGAGGTATCGACAAATTTATTTTTGTATTTTTTGTGTGTACGATCAATTTTTTGTAGACTTGAAGGCATTTACTTAATTCAATTAATTTGATTTATTGTATTCAATAATCTAATGAATTTGGTTGTAGTGTGTCTAATTAATTTAATGTAGTTTCATGAGTCTTGTTTCAGATTTCCTCCGGCTGTGTTTTTGCACCTTCCAAGGAATCGTAGACCTTATTTATAGAGTTCTCAGCCTCTATGTAGACATGCGTATCAAATATAATTTATTTATCATTTTGAGAACGTTTGTTTGCATGAGACTCTGCGATGCTCTTAGACTTCCTGAATTCGCTTCCAATATTCAGAACGATCAATTCTATGTTGTCAGAAATTTTGTAGATGTTCCTACAATATGTAAAAGCAGTTGAGGCAATACGATGGACACATCTGCTAAGAGAAAAATGAACAATCCGTGGATTGAATTTGTGATATTTAAGAAAGGATCGACTATAATTAATATTATTAATATTTAAACAAATGGTTTGCCCCCATACAATGTTCTTATTGTCATAAAAGTTTTTATAGATGTTGCATTAAAGCCAATTTCCAGAAAGGTCCAAAAACGAGCCTGTCCTTAAACACTCAATGGTACCAATGAAGAAAAAAAAATGTATACTTTTTGTTTCATACCTAAGTATGAAAGCGTATTGAAAATAGCTTAAAGCAAAATCTGATTTTCTTAAAACAAAATCTCCACATTAAATCAAAAACTAAAAAAAAAAATGTGCAAATTGCAAACTACTGATTAATATCAAATTTTTGTGAATTGCAAAGTGCTCCAGCTTGATGTAAACTTTCGAGGACACTGAAAAGACGAAAAAATTTTGTTTCGGTTTCAGGTGATAATATTGACGAGTAAATGGCAATTCGTGAGAGTCGACAGTGAACTGAGAAGCGCGGATTTGCGTTACGTCGCATCGCCGAGTATGGAAGCCTCGCACGGGAAGAAATTCGAGGAATTGAAGTGGAGCAAATTGAACGAAACGGTCGATCCGCTGAGCAACGAGAGGCGCCTAGAAATAAGCGGAGGGGGCTTCGCTCTGAGTCTATTTGAATTTTTGTCGAAGAGCGAAATTTGTTGCGCGATACTATTGAAATTTTGTTCGGAGGGAAACAACAGTCCGGACGCGAAGGAACTCGCCGTTTTCGTTAATCAGTGGATCTCCCTGGTACCCAGGGACAACGAGGGACGCGTCAATTGGAAGGAACCACCTTCCTGGCTTCACATATTCGGTCACGAACCTCCTAGCGAAATATACTAAATATTTCGTAAGTTCTTTTTCCACGTTTCTATACGAACGTTGACGAAGTTCGTCTTTTTGTTATTATTATTATTTTCTTTTGGACGCGAGCACGCGTTCGATTGTAAAGATTATTCAGTTAATAAACAAATTTTCGCTCAGAGTACAGAATAAATTTTTATTACAGTCCACTCGGTGAGAAAGATATGAGTATGCAATTATTTACACATGTTCAGTCGATAGACAGCAGGATGGAAAAATCTCAGTACCGCGAAAAAATGTCTGTTTCACTCTCAGCGCAACGCGTAAACCCACTTTGGTAGGAAATGAATTGTACAAAATTTTTTTTCTATAAATATTAATAATAAAACTTTGACAACAACATTGTTGGAAGGTCCGCTTGATCGAAATTTTCTTATGCGAGAAGTTTTGATTTCGCGGAGAAAGCCGCGTACGAGACGAGAGCGGCAAGGAAAGCCGCGAGAAGTTCGGAGTTGATCCAAGGTCCTTGATAGACTCCGGGATTGTTCAGCATTACAACGGCCAGAGGCTTCACGGTCTCCGGATCTTCGCCGTTCCTGTGAGCCTTGCGGATCGCCGCGTAGCTCTCCTCGTCGTACAATTTAACGCTGTAGTCGCCCGAGCGGGCCTTCTTCACATCCTCCGTCCACGAGACCTACGGAATTAAAAAAAAAATCAATTACATTTGAATTGGTTCAAGCTTATAATTAACGAAATTTTAACGACTATAGAGCTTTTTTGTAGTCCCAGTTCTGTATTACAAAATTAAGGAGGGAGTCTCGCTGCGCGCTGACTTCGCATAATTTCGACAACAATACGAGAAAATTGCAAGTACTTCTTGATGGTGTAAAAATCGGAAAAAAATCATGTATACTAAAGGTACTGAGAAGATTAATTTTGCATAATAATATTTGCAAAATGTTATTAACAAATTCATCGAAAAATTAATTGGTTAACAAATTACCCGGCAACAAAACTTTTTTTTTAATGAAAATTATTCGTTTATTTTTCTGAATACGTATGAATTGTTTTTTATAGAACAAAAATCAACGATTACTTAAAAATCTGAAAAAAATTTCGTAATTGTAACATGTTGTTTGGCAAGAATTCATACCAGAAAATGACCGTGCGCATGCGCAGTCACGTTATAGTAACGAAAAACGTAAAATCGAGAGCACCTCAAATGGCATTACAAAGAATTCGAATCTTATCTATAACTATTTATATATTTTAATACAATATACAATGTATAACGATGCACGGGTCCCGTTTGTAATGCTAGCAGTTTACTTTAATACTATACAGACTTTCTAATGTCTACTTTGTATGTTTGTTGTTTCAATGAATTTCGACTTTTTTTTCAATAGTGAAAAGTCCACTATCCACATTACTTATGCTCCTTCGCAGTTTTCAACTTTATAGTATTAAAATAATCTTAAAATTAACAGTTCAATTCTATATTTGGATGTAAAAGTGCAATTCAAGTCCCGAAAGCTATATTAGATCCGATAAGGTT
This sequence comes from Ichneumoninae sp. A BG-2022a, assembly GCA_030522665.1. Classification (NCBI taxonomy): domain Eukaryota; kingdom Metazoa; phylum Arthropoda; class Insecta; order Hymenoptera; family Ichneumonidae; species Ichneumoninae sp. A BG-2022a. The sequence goes on from JAPYZC010009114.1 coordinate 8,676, forward strand.
TTCGAGGTCTCAAGAAATTAGCAATTGTCTAAAGTTGCACAAATTTTAACCCTATCATCGTTACACGATTTTATCGTAATTGGTGGAGTCCCAAAAAATGTTTACGAATATTAATTGCGCATTTTTCATTGGTGTGAAGGGGGATTGATTTCTCGGGGTTTCCAAAAATCCCTTGCAGTATGGACCGATAAGGTGTACCAAATTTCATATCACAAAAATATGAATTACCTGGTATTTGTTGTCAGCGCTGAGTCTCACAGCGGGCAGAGCTTTGCCCTCGACCTCGGCGTAAAGCGAGATGTCCTTCGCCCCGTTGCTGCACTTCAGGGTGAATTGTGTTGTGAACGCCACGTTCATTAGAATAGTAGCGTCTTCGGTGACGTATGCGGTCGCCGAAACTTCGGGTTTTTGGCAAGGTTCAGCGAAAGCCGACGAAGCCGCGACGAGGGTTACGAACAAAATAGCGAAGTAATTCATTTTTAAATATTTTCTTTAAAAGCTCGAGTTTTATCGTGTCAAGTTTATCTCGAAAAAAGTGTATGAATGGCTGGGAGGCACTGAGGAAACGTTTTCTCACGTCCGACACTTGCGGCTGACCAAGCGGATGTCGAGGAGAAATCGTGTAGACGAGTTTTGCGGCTTGGTGGCGTACTGCGGCCACGTCATGAAACGCAAGCCACGCGTGGAGTCCGTCGTCGAGAAAAAAAAAAGACCGAGCAGCGCCGTATCACGTGACTAGAGATGCGGAAATACCGGTAGTTTAATATTTCGTAAAATTACCGTATTATGACGTGATTTTTTTTTTCTCGACAGTTTGTGTTGTTAAAATATGATCGCGAAAGTTTCTCGTATATTTACTGTAAATAGTGGTAAAAATCATCCATCTACATGTGAAATTACCGGTTGAAAAATTGTAAAGTGTTCCTATACTGTTGGGAAATTACCGGTAACATTTTTTTTGTAAGATTACCGTAGCATGCGTTGGTGAGATTTTAAATCACTGTACACAGTAAAAAACAGTTTGTACTTTTTACAACAATTTGTTGTCTACAAACGGACACAATTTTGTATTTTTTTTTATTTTCTAGTTTTACAAACAAAAGTACAAACGAAAATATTTCCATCGTAAATACTGTAGTACGTTCGTCACAATTTTCAGGGCGGAGGATTCTATCTAAGAGATCAAAAATTCGTTAGATTCGTTAGAGCAATGATTTTTCATGAATAAAAATAATAATAATTTGATCGTTAAATTATTTCGTAAAATTTCAGACAGCGGCGTCTTGGAGACTTCTGAAGATGTTCCGTTCTACAAAAATATGTCGGCAAATTACACATTGGGTGATTTTGCGAAATGACCCGTGACGTAAATTAGATATCGGTTTTTTCTTTTGTTTAAGGAGGTTGGAGCGAGTGGTGTTCATTTTGCCTAAATTCGAGAAATTCAGGCAAGAATTGCAAACACTTCCCAATGTTATAAAAATCTGAAAAATTCATACTTATTATAGGCACTGAAAAGATTCATTTTGCATAATAATAATTTCAA